>PVKA01055489.1:0-10306 GCA_004027165.1 Ctenomys sociabilis
CCACCATATCTTTTCCCTCATCACGAGGCCAGAGATACATGATGATTACACGCTGATGGATGCTCTATGGTTTGGAGGTCCAACTAGGCTTGACGGCCCTTGAGGAGGCCTGTGGTCTTCTATTGCACAATGAGGAGCAGGTCACTGCCTACAGCGTGGATTACCATTATGTTTCATGCTTCTTGAGCTTCAGCTGCATACCATTATCCCTAGTATTCTCTCCCCGCCATGTAAAGTGCAGGGTGTATGATAAAGACACTGCAGGGAGATCTACGAGGTTTCCTGTACTCGAGGTCTCCGGGGAGCAAGCTTGGCTGCAAATGGGTTGGTGCCCAAGGTCCCATCTCCATGCAAAAGGCACCAGGCGGTAAAATTGGGATTGTGAGGATCACTTGCAAGATTGTGAGGATCACTTGCAATTGCCTGACCTGCAAAGGCCCACATCAAGAAAACGGGGTCAAGCCTCTACTCTCACCTGCATAAAATAAAGAAAAACGGGGAGATGTTGGGAGCGGTGCAAGCAGCAGCTCGGGATCCCTGGGTAACAATGTAACAGCTTGGCGCTCCTTGTGGGTTCCGCCTTGGTATGTTCGGAATAACAGGAAGTAGACTGTGGCCCTGCCCTGTCTGTCAATCAGAATGAGGGGGCTGCCTGGCAACAGAGCGGGATTGGCTGTATGCTAATATGTGACTGCTGATGATTGGCTTAGCTATACTATTAAAACTGCTGTGCTTCCGCAATAAAGCGAGATCTCCCCTTCTACAAAGAAGGCAAGGTGTGTCTGAGTTTTCCTTTCTGCGCCGGACGGTATAATATATATTCTTTTCCTTCTTTACTCCTTTCTTCCATCCCAGTTGTTCTTTCCTTTTGAGCAGTTTCTTTCTCCTTTTCAATATCTATTGAAGCTTTTGTATCTTATTTACTCTTTTAAATTCTTACATTAGGGAGACAACACAATAGTTGTGCATGCAAGTCTAATTTATATCATTTACCTATAAAAACCTAGGGTTTAGTCTTCTTCATAGGTGAGTAATTCTCCATTATACAAAAATACCACAATTTTTTATCCATTTATTGGTTGATTAAAATTTGGCTTGTTTCCAAGATTTAGGTATTATAGATTTTGTTACTATTAATATGCATACATGCATATCATTTGATGTGATTTTTTTAATTCTTCCAGGAAAATACCTTGAAGGGAAATAGTTGGAACAAATAAGACCTCTAGTCTTAGATTTTCGAGGATTCTGCACACCGATTTCCACAATAGTTGCAGCATTCCATACTCCCACCAACAGCAGAGAAGTGTTCCTTTATATCCACAGCTCCACCACCATTTGTTATTGGTTGATATCTTAATGCTGGCTATTCTATCTGGTGTGAGACTGAGTTTCAATGTTTTAATTTGCATCTCTTAGATGACCAGTAATGTTGAACATTGTTTCATACATTTATTTGCCATTTGAATTTATTCATTTTAGAAGTATATATTCATTTCCAATGAATGCCCCTATTTGAATTAGGTTTTTGAATTTGGGGTGCCTGACTTTTTCAGTTGTGTATATGTTCTGGACAGAAATCATTTGTCTGAGGAATAGGTGGCTAGAGTTTATTCCCAATTTGTGGGTTTTCTTTTTACTCCATTGGTGATTTCTTTTGATGTGAAAAATCTTCTTAATAAGATGAGATCCCAGTTGATTCTGTGAAATATTTCCCATGCACTTTGGTTTTAGTTCATGAACTCTCTGCCTATCCCTATATCTTCTAGATGTCTACCTACTTTCTCTTCTAGTAGCTTTAGTGTTTCTGTTTTAATGTTTAGATCTTTGATCCATCTTGACTTTAGTTTAGTGCATGCTTATTGACATAGGTCTAGCTTTTGTCTTTGGCATGCAGAAAGCCAGTTTTTGTAGCCCCATTCATTAAAAAGGCTATCATTCTTCCCTTGAACATGTTTGGTCTCTTTATCAAAATTAGGAGGCTGAGTGCATTTGTAGTTGTGGCTGCATTTTCTAATCTATTCCTTTGATTCTGAAGTCTGTTTTCTTTTTTTGCCAGTCCTATGCTTTCAAGTCAAGGACTGTGATATCTCCTGCTTTGCCCAGGATTGTGTTTGCTGTTGTAGGTCTTTTTGGTTTTCAAATGAATTTTAGTAATGTTTTCCTTAGATTTTTGAGGTGTTCTATTAGTATTTTGATGGGGATGCATTAAATCTGTACAACATTCTTGAAAGTACGAGCATTTTTACAATGTTGGTTTGTTCTATGCATGAGCAAGGAATATCTTTCCATTTTCTGATATGCTCTTTGATCTCTTCTATCAGAGTGCTGTAATTTTTTTTTTTTTTTTTTTTTTTTTTTTTTTTTTTTTTTTTTTTTTTTTTTTTTTTTTTTTTTTTTTTTTTTTTTTTTTTTTTTTTTTTTTTTTTTTTTTTTTTTTTTTTTTTTTTTTTTTGGCGGTACCAGGGATTGAACTCAGGACCTTGCACTTGCCAGGCAGGTGCTTAGGCCACTAAGCTATATCCCTGGCTGTAATTTTTAATGTATAGATATTTTACTTCCTTTGTTAGATTGCTTCCTAAGTATTCCATTTTTGAATGCTTTTTTGATAAGTGTTGTTTTCCTAATTTCTCTCTCAATGAGTTGGTTTCTTGTGTACAGTAATGCTATTGATTTTTAACTGTTGACTTTGTATCCAACTATGCTGTGAATTTGGCTATTAATTCTAGAATTCTATGCATGAAGAGTTTGGGGTCTTCTATTCAGAGCCATGTCATTTTTGAGTAGTGATAATTTCACTTCTTCCTATCTTATTTGTTTTATTTCTCTCTCATGTCTAGTTGCTTTCAGTAATATTTACAGAAGTATATTTTGTAGATGTGGTGATAGTGGATATCCTTGTCTTTTTCCTGATTTTAGAGTGAAAAATTTCACTTTTTTTTCATTTAATATGATGCTGACTCTACAAACCATGAAGGCAAGGAGAGAATGGAGCAGAGTTCTTCAAGTCCTGGATGAAAACAAATTCCAGCCCAGACTATTTCAAGTTTGATGGAGAAGTAAAATACGTCCACGACAAAGAACAACTAAAGAATTTTATGATGACAAAACCATCCCTACAAAGACTACTGAAAGATGTTCTAGAGAGAGACCACAAAGACCAGAACTCCACGAATGAGAATGGAAGGAACTCACTGAATAGGGCAAACAATTAAACACAAGATAAAAAGGAGAAAACAACAGCAGGTAAATATCATGACAATCATAAGCCACACATTTCAATTATAACCATCAATGTAAATGGACTCAATTCACCAATTAAGAGAAATAGACTGGCACAGTGGATTAGGAAACAAAATCCAACAATATGTTGTATACAAGAAACACACTTAACTCAAAAAGACATTCATAGGCTCAAAGTCAAAGGATGGAAAACAATAATACATGCCCCAGCACCTCAGAAAAAAGCAGGAGTAGCAATTTCTGTTCTTAGATAGTCTCAACTTCAAACCAAGAATGATTAAATGATACAAAGAAGGCCACTATATATTGGTTAAGGGAAAAATTCAAGAGGAAGAGGTAACACTCATAAATATCTATGCACCAAACACAGGAGCACCCAACTATGTAAGACAAATCTTAATGAACATGAAAAACCTAATATCTAAGACCATAATCTTAACTGGAAACCTTAACACACCCTTATCTCAAAAAGATAGATCAACCAGACAAAAAATTAGCAAGGAAGTAGCAGAACTGAACCAGAGCTTGGAACAAATAGACCTGGTGGACATATACAGAGTGTTCCACCCATCCACAGCTGAATACACATTTTTTCCAGCTGCACATGGATCACTCTCTAAAATAGACCACATACTGGTCCATAGGTCATGCTTAAGTATATGCAAGAAAATAGAAATTATCCCATGCATATTATCTGACCACAGTGCAATGAAACTGGAACTAAATGACAAAAGAAACCAGAAAAACCTGCTAAATTCATGCAATTTAAACAACACCCTACTCAGCAATCAATGAGTCACAGAAGAAATTAAACAAGAAATTCAACAATATCTACAATTCAATGAAAATTCAAGCACAACTTACTGGAATATATGGGATGCGATGAAAGCAGTTCTTAGAGGGAAAATCATAGCTATGAACTCACACATTAGGAAAACAGAATGGGAACAAATAAACACCCTAATGTTGTACCTCTGACACCTAGAAAAGGAAGAGCAAACGAAACCCAGAGCACAAAGATGGGAAGAAATAATAAAGATTAGAGCAGAAATTAATTCAATTGAGATAAAGAAAACAGTTCAAAGAATCCACAAATCAAAAAGTTGGTTCTTTGAAAGACTAAATAAAGTTGATAAGCCTCCAACCAACTTCATCAAAAAGAGGAAAGAAAAAATTCGAATACCAGCAATAAAGAATGAAAAGGGTGAAATCACCGCAGACCTAGTGGAAACTCACAAGATTATCAATAGTTACTTTGAGAATATTTATGCTCACAGAATAGAAGGCACAGAAGAAATGAACAGATTCCTAGAAAGGTAAAAATTACCAAAACTGAACCAAGAAGATATAACAACTCTTAAGAAGCCAATAACAGCTAATGAAATACAAAATGTAATTCACAGCTGAATTCTACAAGAAATTTATAGAAGATACAATCCCTACACTACTCAAACTCTTCAATGAAATTGAAAGGAAGCAGTCCTTCCAAAATCATTTCTGGAGGCAATTATTATACTGATTCCAAAACCAGGGAAAGACAAAAACAAAAAAGAGAACTGCAGGCCAATCTCCCTCATGAACATAGATGCAAAAATTCTCAATAAAATCCTAGCAAATAGAATACAGCAAATCATCAATAAGATCATACACCATGACCAGGTAGAATTCATCCCAGGGATGCAAGGATGGTTCAATATTCAAAAATCTATAAATGTAATACACTATATTAATAGACTGAAATTTAAAAACCACATGATCATCTCAGTTGATACAGAAAAAGCTTTTGACAAAGTCCAACACTCACTCATGTTCAAGGTCCTACAGAAAATTGGAATAGATGGACTCTACCTCAACTTGATAAAAGGCGTCTATGAGAACCCAACAGCTAATTTAATTCTAAACGGGGGAAAACTTAAATCTTTTACTCTTAGATCAGGTACAAGACAAGGGTGTCCTCTATCACCCCTCCTATTCAATATAGTTTTTGGAATCATTAGCAACAGTCATTAGAAAAGAGGGAGAAATAAAAGGAATAAGAATAGGTAAAGAAGAAGTTAAATTATCACTATTTGCAGATGACATGATACTTTACTTGGAAGACCCAAAAAGTTCCACCAAGATCCTATTAGAATTGATACGGATACACTCTCTTAAATTTATGATTAAAGACAACTGCTATAATAATATCTGTAAGTACAATATCATGTATGCACCTTATACAATACCAAAACATTATGAAAAGTCTTCAATGTATTAATTATCAAATCTGTCCTGTTAATTTGTCTTCAGACTGTCTCATTGCTATTTGTTCTTCAATAAAAAAGGAATTGATATGGAAATTCAGTACATAGCAGGATACAAAGGCAATACTCAAAAGTCAATAGCATTCCTCTACATAGACAACAAACACACTGAGAGGGAAACTATAGAAACAATAAGTTTTACAATAGCACTGCGGAAAATGTACCTTGGAATTCACTTAACCAAGGAAGTCAAAGATCTTTTCATGGAAAATTACAACACCCTAAGAAAAGAGATTGTGGAGGATTTCAGAAAATGGAAAAATATTCCTTGTTCCTGGATAGGAAGAACCAACACCGTGAAGATGGCCATACTGCCAAAATTGTTGTACAGATTTAATGCAATCCCTATCAAACTGCCACGAACATAACACCCTGACCTAGAGAACTCATTCCTAAAATTTATTTGGAACCACAAAAGACCTAGAATAGCAAAGGCAATTCTGGGCAACAAAGACAAGGAAGGAGGCATCACTATTCCTAACTTGAAATTATATTACAAAGGCACTGTGATAAAATCAACATGGTATTAGCAACAAAATGCACCTGAGGATCAATGGAATAGATTAGAAGATGCAGAGGCCTCTGCAAACACACTCAGGCACCTGACCTTCGACAAAGGGGCCAAACAAGCTTACTTCAAGAAAGATAGCCTCTTTAACAAATGGCGCTGGAAAACCTGGCTTTCTACATGCCGAAAACTAAAACTTGACCCAGCTCTATCAACATGCACTAAGCTAAAGTCAAAATGGATTAAAGATCTAAATATTAACACAGAAACACTTAGTCTCCTGGAAGAGAAAGTAGGAGGAACTCTTGAAGACATAGGGGTAGGCAAAGAGTTCATGAACAAACATGTATTCGCATGGGAAACACTTGAAAGAATCAACAGCTGGGATCAACTCTTCTTGAGGAGTTTCTACATGTCAAAAGAAATTTTCAACAAAGTGAATAGACAACCCATAAATTTTGGAAAAATCCTAACTAAGAAGCAATCAGAGAAAGGTCTGCTCTCTAGAATATATAAAGAACTAAGATATATTAGGGATCTCAAGTTAAAGACTCAATCCAGAAATGGGCATCTGAGATGAATACACACTTCTCAAAGGAAGAAATTAAAGAAGTGAATAAATGTATGAAAAAATGCTCCACATCGTTAGTCATCCATGAAATGCAAATTAAAACAACACTGAGATATCATCTCACTCCAGAAAGAATGGCTACCATAAGGAAATCGACCAACAGCAAATGTTGGACAGGATGTGGGGGAAAGGAAACACTTCTCCACTGCTGGTGGGTATGTAGACTCGTGCAACCATTATGGAAATCAATGTGGAGACTCCTTAAAAAACTAGGACTGGAAATCCCATTCAAACCAGCTGTCCCCCTACTGGAAATTTTCCCAGAGGAACTGAAAACCTCGTGTTGTAGTGATATATGTATACCTATGTTTATAGCAGCACAATTTGTGATAGCAAAATCTTGGAAACAACCAAGATGTCTATCACATGAGAAATGGTTGAAAAAGATGTGGTATTTCTATATAATGGTGTATTACTCAGCTATAAAGGGTGATAAACTTGAAGCCTTTATGTTGAAGTGGATGCCACTTGAGCATATACTCATAAGTGAAATAAATCAGACACACATGTGCAGATATAGTGTAGTCTCCCTAACATAAGAAGTGAAAAGAAGAAATACAAATAAAAATGTACAACAACAACTAAAAAGAATTGAGTCAGATAGTTAGGGCAAACTGAACTGCATATGCTGCAGGGTACTAATCAGCTTCTCCTTTGGATGGTTAGCAACCTAAGTTCACAGATCAAAAATTGGAGAAATAGAAGGGCCACAAGGTCAGCCAACATTTTGGCCCTACCTTTCAAGGTCAGTGAAGACTCAGGACATAGGAGAACCTGTTCTGTAACATCATGAAACTCAGTTGTGCCCCAAATTTTCCGATCAAGATTATGAAGCCACAGAGGAAGGCAATTGATGATCTATAGTGTGCCTAGGGAGTCACAAGGAGAGAAAACTTTCTCTCAGGCTTTCACAGAGAGCAAACTGGTCAAGCAATGGCCGTGACTCATCCACATGCCTGACATAGACAAAGGATCTACAGAGAGAGGTACAGGATTACAAGATAAACCCTGAGGGGATTTCACTGACCTCATCAGATACAAAAGCTACATCTTTTGGTATATAGGTCTTGCTGTATCTCGGTCTTAACCATCCAGCAGAAAAGTATAAAAATGAGGTGTATAATGTGGGGCCATAATAATAAGTTGAGCTGTAAATGGCTACAGTTAATAACATCTTTAGATAACTCACTATTATTGTAGACTCCTGGACTGTGTTGGATTGTGTCACCGAGTTCAGGTACCTGTAATGGTTTAATGTCAATGTAGTGCCCATCTTTGACAGGTCTAGACAAAAAAGGAGGATACAAAAGAATCATGATGTGTTTATATAAACAGTACATTTAGAATAATTATGCAGTGCTTCTGCATAATTCTATGAGAGGCAAGATTTGCACCAATAGTGGTTGGACAGGATATTATGTTGGTTTCTAGTACTATAGACAACCACTAGGAAGGTAACAAGGTAGAAAGTATTAATTATTGAAACTGAAATAATTCAGCTATAAAAAATAAGGTAAGTATACAGCTATGTTCTATTAATTCATTGATTAGAGACATCTGGTGTAATAGTGTCTGTAAGTAGAATATCATGTATGCACCTTGTATGATAAGAAACCACTATGAAAACAATTTGCAATGTATCAGTTATTGAATCTGTCCTGTTAATTTGATATGAAACTGTCTCATTGCTATTTGTTCTTCAATAAAAAAAAATAAAAATATGATGCTTACTCTTGTTTTTTATAGATGGGTTTTATCAAATTGAGGTAAAGACCATGTATTCTGATTTTCTGTAGGTTTTTTATTATGTTTTTATCATGAATGAGTGTTGGACTTTATCTAAAGCTTTTTCTACACATATTGAGATGACCGTGCAATTTTTGTCTTTGGCTCTGTTAATATAGTGTATTGTATTTATTGATTTCCATATGTTGAACAATTCCTGCATTCCTCAAATGAATAGCATTTGGTCTTGAGGTATTATCTTCTTGATGATTTGCTGCATTCTGCTTGCTAGTATTTTATTGAGAATTTTTGTATCTATGTTCATTAGGGACATTGGCCTGTAGTTTTCTTTTTTGGTTGGTCTTTCTCTAGTTTTGGTAACTGACAATACTTGCCTCCAGGAATGAGTTAGGGATAACTGCTTACTTTTCAAGTTCATTAAAGAGTTTGCAGAGTACTGGACTTAAATGTTCTCTAAATTTCTTGTAGGATTCAGCTATGTATCCGCCAGGACCTGGGCTTTTCCTTGTTTGTACGTTTTTTATTGTGTTTTTTATTTCATTAATTTATACTGTGTTATTCAGAATTTTTATATCTTCTTGGTTTAGGTTTGGTAGTTCATATGTTTCTAGGAATATTTCTTTTTTCTGCATTTTCCAACCTCTTCTAGTAAAGATTTTTCAGGTAGGTATTGATGATCTGAATTTTTACAGGGTCTGTAATGATTTCTCCCTTTTCATTTCTTCTGGCATCAATTTGACATTTTTGTTTCCTTTTCTTGATAGGGTTAGTTAGAGGGCTATCAATTTTGTTTATTCTTTCAAAGAACAAAAGTGTTGATTCTTTAATTTTTTGTATTGTTCTCTTAGTCTCCACTGCATTTATTCTATTCTGATCTTTATAATTTCTTTCTTTCTATAGGCGTTGGGTTTTACTTGATGCTCTTTTTCTAGAAGCTTGAGGCATAACATTAGGTTATTTATTTGTGCTTGTTCTATTTTTCTGAAGTGAAAATTCATCACTATAAATTTCCTTCTTAGAACTGCTGTCATTGTGCCCCACAGGTTCCAAAGTTGTACTTGCATTTTTATTTGTAGACATTGTTTAACTTCTTAAATTTCATCTGTAACCCTTGATTGTACAGGAGGGTTTTATTTAATTTCCATGTGTTTATGGAGCTGTTACAGTTTTTTTTTTGTCATTAGTTTCCAATTTTATTGCACCATGGCCAGAGAACATGCAGGGAATAATTTTAATTCCTTTGCGTTTACGTAAGCATGTTCTGTGGGCTAGTAGATGATCTATTTTAAAGAACATCCCATGTGCAGACGAAAAGAATGTATGTATATTCAGATGTTGAATGGAACATTCTGCAAGCATCTACCAAGTGCATTTGTTCACAGGTTTGGTTCAGTTATCTTATTTCTTCTTAGACTTTTTGTCTATTTGGTCTTTTTGTGAGAATAGGATATTAAAGTTCCTTGTTAGAATTGTGTTACTGCTTATTTGAAGTTTCATGTCTCTTAATATTTGTCTTATATAATTGGGCGCTCCCATATTTAGTTTATGATTATTCTCTTCCTATTGAAGTTTTCTCCTAACAACTATGTAGTGACCTTTATTTCTTTTGCTCATTCTTGGTCTGCAAACAGAATAGCTACTCCTGCTTTTTTCTGGGTCCTTGTTGCATGGAGCATATTTTTCCATCCTTTGTCTTTTGCTCTATGAATTTCTTTTTGAATTAAATGTGTTTCTTGCATACATCATATTGCTGGATTTTGTTTTCTTATTCATTCTGCCAGTCTATGTTCTACAATTTCCTCCTCTTCCTCTTCTTCTCTTCTTCCTCTTCCTCCTCTTCTTCTTCCTCTTTCTCTTCTTCCTCTTCATCTTCTT
>PVKA01055490.1:0-10277 GCA_004027165.1 Ctenomys sociabilis
CTATGACAAATTGTGCTGCTATAAACATAGGTTCACATATATCGCTGTGGTATGATACTTTAAGTTCTGGAAAAATACCCAGGAGGGGAATAGCTGGATTGAGTGGGACATTTAATCCTAGTTTCATGAGGAGCCACTTTGGTTTCCATAGTGGTCCCACCCACCCGCACTCCCACCGGCATCAGGGAAGGGCTCCTTTTTCCCCACATCCCCTTCAGCATTTGTTATTGGCTGCTATGAAAAGGAAAGAAGCTATTGAAAGGGAAGGAACCATGGGGATGAGGGTAAGAAGAAAAGAAAATACAAAGGGAGGAAGGGAAAAAGGAAATATATGCGTATACATGTAGGATGGCTTGTTGCAGATATCTGCTCATCTACTAAAAGGAGCAGTTACTGCTTAATATTTTCTCTCTTCTGTTTTAATTTTTTAAACAGTTTTGCTTGCTTACACATGGCAAACTGAACAACTAATTTGAATACAATGTGCAATATAACCATGATTGTCAAATTCCTATCATTTTGTGTAGTGAAATTCTTTATCATTTCTAATATTTTTACCATTTTTATTCACTCTAAAAAATAAAAACTGAAAAAATTTTAAAAGATTATGTAGTACTCTAACACACACAGAACTTTACTAAGCTGAATATCTAAAAGCTTCAAACAAAACAACAACAAAACCATGTGCACCGACACCACAGCGACCTAACAAGATGAGCAGGTGGGCGGAGCCTCCCCTGCACACTGCCAATTTCTGACCTGTGCAGCTTGTTGACATATTATTTACGGTTTGGAAGAACTTGATAAACAACTCTAGCATTCAATGAAATAGGCTGGCCTGGCTCTCTGTGAGACTGCCATCTGATTAAATTTTCCAGAGTTTTCAATAGTGAGCAGTTTTAAATATCATATAGCATACTAAAAAAAAAAAAAAAAAATCCTTAGGCTACACAGCAGGGCAACGTGCCTCTGATATGTATTCAATTTAAAAAAAACAAACTCCAACATGATACCAAGGCGAACGTTTCGTACCTGGGGGCAGTTCCAAGCTGGAGCACATAGGAGAAATCCTCAAGCCTCCCAGCTGGGAGCGCCTCGCCTCTTGGACGTCACACCTCGGAGAGAACATTGATGATGCCTGGTTATCATTCCTGTTGTGTACATTTTTGCATGAATATTGGCAAGAATTTCAAGGATGCATGAACAAAGAAAACATTTTGATTGTATTTGTTGTGAGATAATAGAAGATTCTTTTTTTCTCCCTTTCTTACATGTTGATTTCCATTATTATTACTGCAGTTCAGCATTTCTTGGGGAGGAGAAATGTTCCTCCAAATATATTGTTGAAAAGCAAGAACATAATTTAAATTCACTTTTACCTTCCCATCAAGATGTCTATTGGATGCCCCAAAGAAGGATTTAATATTTAATATTTGATCAGGGTCATTTTCTGCCTCTTCTCAGCTGGGGCCTCTGCTTCCCCCCTACCTGCCCCAGCTGTGTCCCTGAACAGGTGTAAAGGGAGGCAGGGAAGCTCCCCAAGGTGACTAAGACCCATGCGGCTGCACAGCCCCTGATGCCAGATGGCCTCAGGCAGGCTGGAGGCACTTCTGGCCCCTGAGCCGACGTTGTCCACCCGTAGTCAGGTCATGTGATTTCTACAGCAAGCAATAGAAAATCCAACCAAATGGCTTAACGTCCAGGGAAAAGTACATTGTCTCACATGTAGAATAATGCAAGGACCACAGGTGACTTCGATTTTGTGTGGATTGTGTTTGACATAGGGGTCAACATCTTTAGTGCTCCTTAGCAATCTTAGTGCCTTCAAAAAATCTTAAAATATATCCCTCTTGGGGCCGGCCAGATAGCTCAGTGGACTAAAGCACCTGCTTAGGCAGACGTAGGGACTGGGGTTCAATCCCTGGTGCGCATGCTGTCCCCAGGATGCTCTGGGACAGAGATTGAGACTGGTCATGGTGGCACACACCTGTAACCCCAGCATTTGAGAGGCAGAAAACAGGAAAATCACTACAAGTCTGATCTGTGTAGTGAGACTCTGTAGACCTATGCTAAATACATTTTTTAAAAATGTGTCCCTCTCATTGGTTTCTATGTTCCTAAAATCTCTTCTCTGGACCTAGTGAGTCTCCTAACTAATCTACTCACAAGTTGCTGGCCATCCTGCCCCTAGTTCAGTCAAGCACCCAGAAAGTTAAACCAAACCCTCCAAATAAAATGTTGGGCGTAAGGGAGCTAGAATATGGAAAGGGTACAGGCTAGAAATGGAAGGCGGGTTTTTGTTTTGTTTTGGTTTGGGTTTTTTGGTGGTACTGGGGAACCTTGCACATGCCAGACAGGTGCTTAAGCCACTGCGCTATCTCCCCAGACCAGAAGTTTCTTCTGATTGCTGAGTTTGCATGCTTCTTTGCATGTGACACTGCCCCAAGACTGGACTGTGTGGTCTCTCACTTTACACATAGGTGATCATGTGATTCTCAGTACCAAACATATTTAATAAGTACCAAGTTTATTCTGGAACTGCCAAGTTTAAAATTTCAGAAATAACCTGGACTTGCAGCCCAAGATGCGTGCTCATCCCTGCATGGAGGTGCGGAAGGCCACACGGGCTTTGCTCTCCAGAGCCCACATGTATGAGAAAAAGCAGTCATTAAGCAACCAATTACAGGCTGATTATTTAATTCTCATTTTGACAAATGCTGTTGATACAGGATGTTGATACCAGATAATGCCACAAGGTAGGAGGTGTGAAGTCAGAAAACATTTCCCCAAGGAAATGACACTGAAATGGAGTGCAGTTTGGCCCAAGAAAAATGGGAGGGAAATATGTTCCAGAATACAGTCACTGTGCACAGACACTGAGGCCGAGCAAAGTCAGGAGGATCACAAGTCCATGAGTAGAGAATGTATGGAACGGAGAGAAGAGCAGAGCACGGCAAGATGGAGGCCGGCTGCCTGCGGAACCCTTCAGGACCTTTGCCACCGCAGGCATTTGCACTGTAAGGTTCCTCCCTCTGGCTTAAATGAGAAGCAGGAGAGAGGTTAAGAAAGCCGTCACTGTTCCACTCGGGAGGGCCGCTGGAGATTTGTGTGGGTGCTAGGTGTCCTAATAGGTGCTGATTGGGGAAGGCTTGGCACAAGCAAGAAAATAAGAGACGAAGTTGAGGTTAGCCAGTGGGGAAAGAGGGGAGGCGGAAGTCAGTCCAGGGGCTGCATGCCGTTGGTCTTGGACCTTACGCCATGTGGCTCGCCACCGTGTTGAGTGCAGACTGCACTGTGGGCGCAGACCCATCCTTGTCTGCCTTCCCATTTCGGGACACAGTGCCCAAAACACACAGCTCAAAGGAAGGCAAGACACATTGCAGCTCATGTTTGGGAGGATCCAGGCGATGGTCATCTTGCTCCATGACAGAGCAGAGCTACGAGCTGACGGCAAGGGAATGGTGCCGGGGAGGAACTGGCGAAGGACCGTCTATAGACCCACGATCGCATCCATCTCTGTGACCCACTCGATATACTCAGGAGTGTGCTTTACTAATCTACGAGATGTTTCTTAATCCAGTGAAGCTGACATAGCAGGGCAAATGGCCATAGCACTTAAGGAAGTGATTGGAAGCCAGAAGAGAACTCCACAAGCAATTGTGAAGAGTCGGTCAGAAACAGCAGGTAAGTGAGGACGGGTGAGATAGCGCAGCGGCCTAAGCGTCCTGCCCCTGGGGTGCGCTGAGCCAGTGACTGAGTCTGGGCACACGCCTGTAATCCCAGCACTGGGGAGGCTGAAAACCAAAGATCACTAAGAGCTGGTTAGTGAGACCCTGCACCAATTACATAAAATTAAAAAAAAAAAAGAAAGGAAATAGAAGGTAAGTGAGCTGCTTCCAGAATTCTTGGGGGAAGGGGAATTCTTGACAAAAAATGAGGCCATGATAAATCTGATTCTTTGTGTTTAATTTATCCTTTCACTCAGTGTCACTGCTTGGACACCATAAAGCCATAGATCTCAGAGGGAAAAATGATATAATCTTCCATTCAGGGTTAGAACAGATCGGGCTCATATCCAGGCTGGACTGGTTCCAGGTCCCTGGGACCTGGGCTCCCCCTTGCTCTGGCCTCGGAGCCAGAACCTGCCAGCCTGATTCTGCATGATGAGCAGGAGCCCTGTCTACTTTCCAGCCCGGGCTGTGCACTGTGTTAATTTGCCTGTTAATTTTCCACATGAGGTAATATGCACAATGAAGCACAAAGAAGAAGCAGGAATCTGATTCTGTCTCTAATTGAGAAATCAATTCATACTTTAAACGACTCTGGGTGACCCAGTCACCACCACTGAGTTCTAACTGCCATCAACCCTGATTTGTGGAATTCTGCCCTCCTGGAACATGAAACCCCCAAGAATGCCCTGGGAGGCTCTGCCTCTGCTCCCACCAGCACGGGAGTGGCCTGGGGAGGGGCAGCAGCAGACCTGGAGGCAGCAAGTCCCCAGGGTGCCCTGCAGAGCGAGGGAGCCCAGCCCTGCTCAGCCTCAGTAGCAGCAGGAGCAGCCTGAGGCTGCCAGACCCCTGCGTGGAGCTCAGAGCACTGCCCCTCCACCCCGCCAACAGAAAGCTCAGGGGATGACTCCCCGCATCGTTCATCCATTTCACAGCATGCACATGTCAGCTAGTCCGCTTGCTTCAGCACTGAAAAAGGCACCCATGACTCCTAGCTCTGGAGCTGTTCTGATTTCAATGAAGCACTCAGGATTTAAGTTCCCAGCCTCCCACTGAAAAGGGAGGTGGCCTTAGGCCAGCTACATGACCCCATGTACACAAGGCTCCTGGCCTGTGACACAGAGACAATATCTATTTCCCGGAGTGGTCCTGAAGATTCCATGCAAATAAAGAAAATCACTTTTGCATGATTATCTGTCACTGCTTCACACAAAGCAAGCTGAATACTGCCACCAGACATGGGGCTATGATTGGGGTGGTCTGCGTGAAAAAGAAAAATGATGTACTGTGCAATTCCATTTATAGGAAATGTCAGAATAGACAAATCTGAGACAGGAAGTAGATCAGTAGTTCCTTGGGGTTGGGAGAGGTGCCAGGGGAAGTGACTGGGTCTGGGGGAGTTGAAAAAAATGTCTTAGAATTAGACAGCAATGAGTATTGTATAAAATTTTGGCTGAAGACAGTGAATGGTGTACTTTGAAAGGACTATGTTTATGATATATGAATTAGACTTCAATAAAGTTACTAATCTATACATGTATAGATGTACACTGTATGGCATATGTAAGTCCACTTTGGGGTGCACCAGAAGGGGTGTGTGACATGAATGAAAAGATGGAGAGATAAAGGAGGATTCCAATATAGCCCAGAGTGACAGTTTCAAGAACCATGAGGCTCACCAGTGTCAATACACAACCACACATCAGCAGCCACATGTGGCCAGTGGTATTGGACAGGACAGTTCTCGAAGGAAGACTGAAAGGAAAAAGAAGCAAAGTGAAAGAGACCGCTGGCCACCAACCTCCAGGGGGCTGGCCGTGCTCCCCACAGTAACCTTACCCCACCTCCCCAATGCTCCCGAGGAAAATTACTGGGTCCCCATTTGGACACTAGAATAAACTGTGGCTTACAAAGGAGAAGCGGGCCACGGAAAGGGAGTTTGGTGCATAAATGGAGAGTAAAGACAGAGGACAGCTAAGGAATAAAAGAGGCAGCAGGAAGTAGGCAAAGGGCCTAGAAGACGTAAGAGGGGGATATGCGACAAAGACAGTCCTACGAGGTTTAAAAAAAAAAAAGTCACAGCAGCAGTGTGGGTGAGATTCACCCCACAGAGCTCCCGAAGCCAGAAGCGGGCGCGTGCAGAAGGCCAGGCCACTGGTCAGCCGGGATCAGCGTGAACGTGAACATCCACAGACGCACGCCTGTGTGAAGCAGACACAGAGAACGCAGCAGCCAACGCCGTGGCGGCAACAGCTTGTGACAGTGCACAGCCAGTGCTCACGCAGCCTTCCCTGGCTTCTCGTCCCTTGACGTAGGACATCCCCACCCCCACACATGCGCGCCACACCAGCGGAGGCCTCCTTCCTTCCCTCCTCCTGCCTCCAGCCCTCTCCTCTTGCTTTACTTCGCCCAGGCAGATTCCTCTTCCTGCAGGTCTTTACCAGGAAGCTCTTTCCTCTCATCTTCATTAATAATCCAGGAGAGGCGCTTTCGGCAGCTCCTCTTTCCTGAGTGTAATTAAAGTGGGTTTCGCTGAGCAGTCTCCTCCTTAAAGCATCCATCAGATGAGAAACGAAGAGAGGGCACCCCTTCCTCCTCCCGAGGGCTTTTCCCTTCAGACAGAGCAGGCTGTGTGCCCTGTGCAGGTGGCAGCACTTCCTGGGACCCAGGGGAGGAATTTTCCCAGTGGCCCACTCGCCAGCCTCCCCAGCACCCTTCAGGGCCCTTGACCGCCTGTGTTCAGGAGCCCGCTGCGTCCAGTCACGGAGCAGAGTGAATTTGGCAGCTGCCTACAGTGAAACCATCCTGCGCTTTTCAGCATCCAGACTTGGATGCCTGAATCTGCCACCGTTTAGCTGCGTGGCCTTGGGCAAGTTACATACCACCTGCTTCCTTCCATTCCACCAAGCCTGCTGTTGCTGTGTGTTTAAAGTTAACACACTAACAACTTTGCCAACAAAGCAAGCAATATGAGACTGCCAGGCCCAGCTGCACTAAGGCTTAAAGACACCTAGATATAAAAAGACCCACACTGCAGCTTCTCGTGGTTATTGCTTGCCTTCATTACTTTCTTTTGCTATGAAGGGAGTCGGTCTAACTTTGCAGACCACTGCAGGCAGGGGCCGTATGTGGCAGAGCTCCTGGCCTGTGCATCACCCCTGAGGAATCAGAGTCCCGCTGGCTCATTCAGGGTAATGACCAAACTGAGCCAAAGCAATGCAACCTTTCTCCTGATCATACATCTTCTGTGTACAGGGTCAAAAGAAGCCAAAGATCTCAGTCTCAGTCCTGAGTGTAAGATAAGCTGCCCTGGGCAAGCTCTCTCTGTCTATTAAGGGAGCCCTGGCTTGTTCCGGAGCCCCAGCGGCAGCTGGAAGGAAGGGAAGAGGGAGGAGGAATTGGAGCTGCATTCATCGTGTGGTTTGGCCTCCTCACTCACTGGGCTCTCTCTGCACTCTGTACCTAAGACAGCGGCCAGATGTACCAGCTTGTAAAAGAAAACTTGAATAATAAGTGATTGACATTCCAGGCAAAGGGAATGAGACAGTCGAAGACAGAAGAATGTGAAAGAATATAGAATGGTCAGGAATCTGCACAATTTACTTTTGCAGAAATGCAAAATGTAAGAGATGGTGACAAGTGAACGAATGAGCATGGGAGGATATTTTGAAAGGCCTGGAATCCTTGCTCACTTTAAATGTCCTTTCATAGGCAATAAGACGACATGCTGATTTCTGAGTGGGGAAAGAAGGTAGCCTGATTGGCAATTTAGAAATATCACGCAGTGGAAAAAAATATGGATCCAAAGTATACAATGGCCAGAGGTTGTCTTTAATCAGAGACAGTGACAACAGAGATGGAAAGAAAACTACAAAGGCAAAAAGAGAGAAAAAATCAGGCTGAGCATGAAGGAGAGGGAAAGATCTAGTATAAAGTAGAAGTCAGTGGTGGTGAGAACAGACCATGCGGTACGAGGAAGCAGTTTCTTTTTTGAATAAGTCTGTCAGTGTCACCACAAGGATGAAAAGGCTCAGAGCTTCGTAGTCATCTTATCCAACAGCAAGGGCATGTGAAAGGCCACCAGGTACTCTAATCGTCTTGCAATCATCAATTACTCACCTCTGTGTGACTCCTTTTACTTTGTACAAAAATAAATGTAAAATTTAATTTTATGGAGAAATAATTTGAGCAGACACTCCACATAAAAGAATACACAAATGGCCAATAAGCATATAAAAGTTCATCGTCATCAGTCATGACAGAAATAGATATTAAAGTTACAATGAAGTGCACTTTGTGTGTAAAAATTAGGATGGCTATGGTTTAAAACAGAAAGTAAGATGTGGAGGTAATAAAACCCTGAGATCTCAATGATAAGAAGGTAGTGATTAGAATTAAATTAATGTGTATTAGAATAAATGTAACTTAAAAGATTGAGAGTCAAAAAAATGAAAACAAGCGCTGCCCAGGGCCCGGGGTGTGGGCCTATTGGAGCACATGCGCAAGTGGAAATGGAAAATGGTGCAGTGGTGTGGGGCACAGTGGGACAGTTTCTGACACAGTTAAACACAGTCACACCACAAGAGACCACTGTCACTTTCTAGGTCATTTTTCCTTCTCTCTTTCCCTACTGTCTTCTTCACCAGTTCACCAAAGTTTGCCTGATTATGCCTCATCCTCCAGCCTTGTTTCTAATCTCTTCCTCTTCTTCTATTTTTTTGTTTTCCCAAGCCCCTTTTTAATTTTCACTCCTGAGGCTGAAATTACCACATCGAGACCATACTTACTGTGTACAGTTTTCTGATTTGCTATAGATTTTGTAAGGTAACCACAAATCTAGTTCACACAGTTCAAGGTAGAAAGTTAATACTTATCACCCATCATTTTCAGGATGTGTTTGATGCTGTTGTTATGCCTGATTATACTACTTTAGCTAAGACAACATAATTGTTCTAATCAGTTGTTCCTCCTGGTTTGTCAAGACAGTGACTACCTAAGATCATAAGCAATACTGTAGGCCAGTGCCAAAGAAGAAAGGGCTAAACCAAACAAGTAGCAATTTCTCATCCTCAATAAATTGAAAAGATGGAATCTGGCAGCAGACTAAAAACCCAAAATACAGCTACACCTAGAAGGCATCTCCAAGTAGTCATTTCCTAACGATTATAAATGCTAGCAATAAAGCTACCTGCCACAAGCAATTTACAAACATCAGGAATTCAACCTTTAAAAACTTGAAAACAAGAAGATAAGGAAGCAAGATGAAGCCCCAGAATTGCAGCTTGCCAAGGGCAAACCCAGGGGGACAGTGAAGTAGAACAAGTCGAAAGCCACCCACCTGGACTTTCTGAAGTAGCAATGGTGGGAGTAACAAAGCAGATGGATGAGACCCTAGGAAAAATCAAATAGAATAATTTCTCAGACAGCTACAGAGATTGTGACCATAGTAAAGGGCATGATCTGTGATTCTAGAGCAGAAACAAACTAAAAAACAGAAACTTTAAAAAATGACGGAAACCATAAATGACCAATATAGGAAATAAATAAAAACACAGATTCAAACATATCCAGGTATGATGGTTTGGGTTTTGCAAGGGGAACAATACAATATAGGACACATATTTTATAAACTTATAATAAACCACACAATGAATGTATACAAAAAGTGCAAGAAATCTTTCCACACACTAAAGACCAAAGACTCCAGCTGAGGGCTTAGATTCCACAGTAACATCCTGCTTGAGTCAGGCTGAAGATCTAGAGAGCCTGTAACAATGCCTCTCACAAGTCCAACTTGAGGCTCACCACCTATAACAATGTCTTATGCAGGTGTGTTTCATGGATCTTCACTGAGAAGGCCAAAACAGCAGTGATGGAAGCTAGAAAGTCTGTGCCAAGGGCCAGCCAAATATCTCAGTGGATTAAGGCACCTGTAAGCAGGTGCAGGGGCTGAGGTTCAATCCCCAGGCCTGCCATGCCAGCCCCACCTCTGGGGTGTGCAATCGAGACTGGGCAAGGTGATTTGCACCTATAACCTCAGCTCTTGGGAGGCTGTAAACAGATGGATCACTATGAATCCAATCTAGTAGTGAAACCCTGAACACTCTGTGGACCCTTCCCTAAAATACAAAAAAAAAAAAAAAAAAAAAAAAAAAAAAAAAAAAAAAAAAAAAAAAAAAAAAAAGTCTGTGCCAGCAGGATGAAGGATTTGTACTAGCATACTGAGGGATCTGAACTAGAGTCAGGAAGTGACATTCAAAGTATGAACCAGAGCACCCCTCAAAATTACCACAACCATCCTCAGAAAAAGTGAGGTCCTAAGCTCCTCCAAGGATGAAGAAAGCTGAATTCCCATGAGGAAAGCCAATGTGACAAGCTTCTCGAGGAGAGTGAGTAGTACAGAAACTCCCCCTCTGGAGACAGGATGTAATGTTCAAAGTGAAGAGTAGAGCTTCCCAAAGTGAACCATACCATTCTCAGCAACAGCAAAGTCCCAGGCTCCAACAGTGAGAGCAGCCAAGTTCATCAGGGAAGCCAACATGACAGGCT
>PVKA01055491.1:0-10303 GCA_004027165.1 Ctenomys sociabilis
TCTCTCTCTCTCTCTCCCTCCCTCCCTCCCTCCCTCCCTCCTTCTCTTTTTCTCTCTCTCATTGCATTTATAGCTTTCTTCTGCATGACTGCATGGTCCATATGTCGCTTTGCTTTGGAGTCAGTAAGCTAAATAAACCTCTCCTTCTTTAATTTTTGATGTCAGGTGTTTTGTCCCAGCAATGAAAAAGTAACTAAGATGAAATTTAGCACCAGACAGCTAGGATTGTTGCTATGACTATACCAGATGATATACTTCAGAAGCCTTTGGGAATGGCTTAAGGGGAGAGTTTGGAATGATTTAGAAATATTGATTAAAAATGTAAGTGTTGGACACCATAGGCTGTTCTACATGGGAGATTGTGGTCAGAGTTCAAAATATAAGAATGCTGATTTTAAAAAATCCTGCCAATAAAGGCCAGGCTCCAGAGGTTTCTGCTTAGAAGTAGGACTGCATTAGCTATTGGACTCTAGATGATATATGTGATGACTTGACAGAAAGTTTTTCTGCATTTTTCTCCAGCCCAGAGGGTGTGCCTGAGAATAAGATTAAGGGTGATGGACTAATTAATCTGACAGAAGCAATTTCAAGGCAGTTACTGATTGAGGTGGTGGCATGGCTACTGTTGGGGCTTTCAGCCAATTTATGTTGAGGATCAAGAGCAAAGCCCAGAAGAATGATTTAAAACACTATGAGTTTGGTGAGAAATCAAGTAATGCTTCAGATGGCAAAGATAGAACAGAGATCTTGTTCCTTTTGGTTACTGAAAAGGAACAAGAGAGTAGAAAAACTGACCTGAGGGCATCACGAGAAGTACCAGGGCTCCACCCTTTGCAGACTGAAAGTTGCAACATGGAAAGAATTTGCTTTGTGAAGAAACCCCAAGAGAACTATGTCCTAAAATAGGCACAGTGTAGAGCTTTTGCTCCTCAGAATTGGATTCAGAGTGCTTGAGATCAAGGCACTTGAGCCCTACAGCCTAGAGGGCAAGAATCCTCCCACCGCTTCAGTTGGCAGCAGACCTTGGTACCAAGCACCTTGGTACCTTGCTAGTTCTAGGCACATGAAGAATGGAAGAGTTGCTTCAGGAATTCTTGTGCCTAGATTTCAGAAGGCCTGAGAACCCAGGCAAATGTTCTCGAGAAGACAGTACTTTAAGCTGTGAGTATGAAATCAAAGGTACAGTGGAGACCCCAGAAGTTTGGAGAAGAAAGAATAGTCTTATCTGAGGACAACTGCATGTAAGGAGCAGAGTGGACCCAAGAGATAAACCATGGGAGTTACAACCTCCAGCGGTGCCCTTTGGAGTACATTTCTTGCCACAGATTTCCAAGGGTATACACGGAGCTATAGGACATAATGTTTGCCTTGGTGGATTTTGGATTTGCCTTGGACCTATTATTTGTATCCCCATTTTATAAAACTTTTTTAGGGAATACCCTGTAGAGGGTTTTCAGGGTCTCACTAGTGGATCAGACTCATAGTAATCTGCCTGTTTACAGCCTCCAAGTGCTGGATTACAGGTGCACACCACCACGCCTATTTAAAAATTTTGAAATGCAAATGTCTGTATTTGTACCATTGAGTTGGAAGTGTTTAAGTTTTTTTTTTCATTTGTATAGAGGCTCACGCTTAAGAATTTTTCTTAAATATCAGAGGAGATGGGACTTGGACATTTCAGCAGTGCTGAAACTGTTAGATTTTTGGCAACTGTTACAGAAGAAACAAATGCCTTTTGTATAAAGGAATGAACGTGAGATACTGGGGAGCCAGGGATGGAATGCTATGGTGTGTGTTTGGATGTTTCCCAAAAGCCTTAGGCAATCATGTAGAGCAGATATATCCAAGGGGTCTCAGTATAAGTGTTGTGATGATATATGTTCTGATGCAGAGATTTAGGATGTGTTACACTAATTCTATTCTATGGTGGGTAGTCTGCATACAATATAAGGGACAGGAAGATCTCTCTCTCTCTCTCTCTCTCTCTCTCTCTCTCTCTCTCTCTCTCTCTCTCTCTCCCATAATTCATTTTTCATTCCCCTTCTGTGTTGGCACTGTATAGTCTGAAAACTATGAGATAAATAAAACTTTTCTTCTTTAATTTTGGAGATTTGGTATTTAGTTCCATCAATAAGAAAACAGTAAAAAAGAAACTACCATCTTATTGTTGACTCACTTTAGCTTGAAGAAATAGGTCATAAAGAATAAAGTAGTTTAGGGCCAGTGAGACAGCTCAGTGGACTAAGCACCTGTTTAGGCAAGCACAGAGACTGGGATTCAATCTCTGGCACTACAGGCCATGCTGGCCCTGCCCCAGGGTGCACTAAGCCAGCCACTGAGACCGGACATGGTGATGCACACCTGTAATCCCAGTGCTGGGGAGGCTGAAAACAGAAAGATTACTATGAGTCCAAGCTGCCTAGTGAAACATTGTACCAAATACATAAAATAATACTAATAGCAATAACAATAATTTGGATAAGCAAACACATTCCCTATACTTATGCTGACAGGGCAAAACTTAATTTTATCAGAATACCTTTAGATACAAGCTTGTGACTTTCATACAGATGGCTAGAAAACAAAGATCTGCAAAATAGATATTGGAAAAACAATAAAAATGTAAGATATCCAACCTAGTGTGGCCTCATGTGCATAACACAGGTGAACCCCATACACATCCCAGGCACTTCAGGTGAAGAGCAATGTGTGAATCCCACCACTGCAGCTGTCCAGCAGAAACATGCTATGCAAAGACACTCAACTTCCCACACCCACTGTTGCAGGGTGGTGTGCCTTTGTAAAATCTGATGGTCTGTTCCAAGCAAAGATGCAGTGAAAATGAATGGACAATGTGCTAGAGAGCTATGGTGTCAAGTTCAATGAGACACCACAAGCCAATTGGCTTAACATAGTTGCCTGGATCTAAGGCCTGGGATCTTGCCATTCAGGGTGTGTACTATTACATCAATCCATTGGTTGGAATTAGCCTACCTCTGAGTCACACCACACAAAAAGGCAGGTAGCCTGATGGAATATAAAAGTACAAGAAGAAGGCTCACTTGCTGATATTGCTTCTGCTTCCTTGGGGTTACTGCTGCTGCTGCTCCTTGATTGGTGCTCCTTGCTGCCTTTTGCTTTGCCAGGCCCTATACTCTCTCTCCTCTGGGATGTCCCTCAGCCATGCCCCTCTATTTTGGAGGCAGCTCATTATGAACTGAAATGGCTTCCAACTGTGAGTGACCAGCAACCTTTTCTTCTTCTGCTTTGAAAATTGGGATTTACTTTCAGCCACAAGAAATGTGACCGAGGCAGTTACTCCGGTTTCCTTGCCCTTTTCTTTCATTCCCATTCTTCTTCTTTCACTTTCTCCATTTTTCCTTTCCTTTCTTACCTCCTTCCTTCCACCTTCCTTCAACCTATTCATTTTTTAAATTTTCCATGCTATTGATTTTCCTTCTAAAAAGCTTCAGACTTCAATGTATGAAAACGGTTCAACTGTGAATCTTTTAATCTGAAATGAGTGTCTTGTTCTTTGATATTCATTGAGCCCCTTTCAGAAGGAATCCTCGAGGAAAAGAGGTCACACCCATCTTGCCACCAGAGGGTCCCCCAGGATCCATACTCATCAGAAACTAATACAAGCCAAAGATTTTTGTTCCAGCCATTCAGTCCAGGACTGCACTATGGAAAAGCTTGTCCCATTGTGTGTGAAGGCTGCCTGGAATTCCACACTATAGACTTAGCAACCCTGGACACCAGTAAATGTGAGCCAAGAGCATTCCGGCCCTGGTCCATCCCCCTCTTCCCAAAGTAAGGCTACCTTTCTTGGAACAAGGGGACCTGGAGTCAGGAGCAGTCTTCTCTCCCTTGCAGATTCCTCAAACACGCCTGTCCTCTTCACAAGTCAAGAGGGCACCACTGCTGGTGACAGGCAGCCACCTGGAGCTTGACCTACATAAAATCCATGACAAAGAAGCATCAAGAGGCCTCTGGAGCCCCCAAAGCTATGGGAATGCTGGCCAAAACCCCTAACTCAGCTTCCTATGCCAGTTGAAACTCTATGATTCATGAGCAAGCCATGCCCTGGATTCTTCACAGAATTCCCCACATCCTCAAAGCACAGCTCAGGAGCCCTCTGAGATCTAGCTAGGGAAACTCTGGGAGATGACCAGTCATGCTGAAGCCCCAAGGCACTGTCCAAACACATTCTGAAAAGGCCCCATCCTACTAAATCTGCCAGTGTCTCAGCATGACCACCTCCACCCCTTCACAGCGTGCCCACCTCAGCCAAGACTCGCCCTCTTCAAGCCACCCACACAGAAGTCCAACCTCCCCTGCCCATCTCCCTAGGAACAAGCTCCTCTAACTCTGAATCCAGGCCATAATTCCCAAGAACCCATAACCCCATAGGATACTCTCTCACCTGCCTCCCTAGACTTCACTTGCCCTACCCCTTGAACACTTAATATAATAGAGCACAAATGAACTTGCTCACTCGTGGATCTGCATCTGCCTGCTTGCTTGGTCAAGTCGGGCAGAGGGCAGAGGGCGGAGGACAGAGGGCTGACCGCTGAAGGCGTACCAGGCCACATCTGCGCAGCAGTGGGCACCAGCCAAACCCAGGACCTCCTGGGGTACCCACCACTGCCACCAGGCCATGGGGAGCTTCGGGCTTAGGGTTGGCAGGGCGGCCCAGCGAACCAGTAGCGGGGTCCTTCAAGTGAGTTACCAATTGGAAAATGTTCATTTATATACATACATCACATGTGTATGTGTGTATGTATTTATATGTGTGCATGTCACTGTTCAAATGATCTTCTGACAGTTTTTGTTGTTGTTGTTGTTTTTGGTGGAACCAGGGATCTAACTCAGACTCATGTGCTTGCCAGGGAAGCACTTATTCCACTGAACCATCTCCCCAGCCCTTCTGACAGTTTTTCTTTCTTTTTTTTTTTTTTTTTTTTTTTTTTTTTTTTTTTTTTTTTTTTTTTTTTTTTTTTTTTTAGGGAAGGGTCTACAGGGTGTTCAGAGCCTCACTACTAGATCACACTCATAGTGATCCACCTCTTTATAGCTTCCCAAGAGCTGGGATTACAGGCACATGCCACCACACCTACTCTCAATTGCCATCTCAGCACACCTTAGGGGTAGGGCAGGCATGGCAGGCCTAAGGATCAAACCCTGGGCCCTGTACCAAGTGATTGCATGCACTTTAATCCACTGAGCTATTTGGCCGGCCTTGACAGTTTTTCTTTTAATTCTAGAACCTCAGTTATGTTCCTCAAACCAGGAATGCAGTTCTGATTGAGGCTCTTTGCCTATGGAACTAGCTAGATCATTTTGCCCTTCCTTGATCTTTATGTACCATGTTTGGTTTTGCTCTTATCCAAGACATTTGTTTTCCATACCAGACTGGTTCTAGTGTGATAGTATGTGGGTGGCACTGTTGCCTTGGTACTGACTCTGCTTTTCTTTCCTGTGGAGTCTTCTGATGAGCTCAGCACTTTCCTTCTGCTCCTCCTCCTCTCCTTCCTCCTGCCTTCTTGCTCTTCCTTCTACTCCTGCTGACCCTCCTCTTTCTTCTCTTGGTACTGGGGCTTGAGCCCACAGCTTTTCCATGGGAATAAATCTCCAGTTTTGCAAACAATATTTTCTGTGGAAATAAAGTCTTGGTAGTTCTAGTGGCCCCAATAGCAACTCAACATTGGATACTCCTGCTCTGATCCCCAGAATGCAGAAACTATAGGTTTGAATACTTCACAGGATTGCATCCAAAATGAAACAAGAAAGTGTACAGCCTTGCAGAGCTGTGCAAACAAGTCCATGCCATGAGGGAGTGAGCTCAGGTGCTAGCCCTGCACAGCCAAAGCAATAATGAGGAGGTCTGCTTGGCTTTTCCCCAGACAGCCTTCAAAAGTGGGCCAGGCAGGACCAGCAATATAGCTCTGGACTAAGCAACTGCTTTGGCAAGCACAAGGACCAGGATTCGATTCCAGCTCCTGCCTATCGTACTGGCCCAGTCCCCAGGGCAGAATGAACTGGCCATGGAGTCCAAGTGTGAGCTTGGTGGCTCACACTTGTAATCTCAGCACTTGGGAGGCTAAAAGCAGGAGGATAACTAAGAGTCCGAGCTGCAAGGTGAGACTTCGTACCAAATACATAAACAAATGAACAAACAAACAAAAAGTAAGCCAGATAAGTATGGGAATGTACTTTTCAAATTTCTTGGCCTTTTATTCAAGAGAGAAGACACAAAGGGCTCATTGGACCCAAGTTGAAGCAATGACCTGACCCACACCATGAAATGAAAGGAGATTGGCGAATGCCAAAACCCTATATTGAGATGGAGGGCTATAGCTTGGGGATGGCATAATAACAGTACACAAACACATAGACAGAAGAGAAGGAAAGAGAGAGAGAAAGAGAAAGAGAGAGAGAGAGAGAAACTATGAACTGTGTTTACTTTTGTTAACTGGACTTTTAGAAATTCTTTTTTTTTAGAAATTCTTTTGACTTTAGAAGATGCTGGAGAGGCAAAAAACCTAATCTAATGTGCTTTTAGGGGAGAGGTGAGATTTAAGAATAACTAGTAAAGGACCAGCCAAGTAGCTCAGTGGATTAAAGCTCCTATTTAGGCAGATGCAGCAGTTAGATCCCCTGCATGTTGTGCTGGCCCCACCCCCAGGGCACCTTGAGATGGTGATTGAGACTGGGCGTGGTGACACATGTTTGTAATCCCCGCTCTTTGGGAGGCTTACACAGGCAGATCACTACAAGTCCCATCTACATAGTGAGACTCTGTAGACCCTTACTAAAAAATAAAAATAAAGAATGACTGAAAGAAGGGACTAGGGAGATGGCTCAGTGGAATAAGCGCTTCCCTGGCAACTGCATGGGCCTGAATTCAATACCTGGTTCTGCCAGAATGACTGATAGAGATGACAAAACCATCTAAGGAAATGATGATACTAAAACCCCAAGAGGAAATCTTCCAGCTCTCTGTTTTTCTTAGCCTCTTTCTCCCCTGCTTTTGTCCTGTTCCTCCTATCTCCTGGTGAGATCTATGATGGGGGGGTGGCAGAAGGAGGATTTGGGGATGGACTGTCCTATCTTATTGTGAATCATTCTGCTCTACAGAAGTTAGGTCAGAAAATAATCAAATACTTGAAGTGAATAAATATTTGCCACCTATACCTGTCCTGACAGGAAAGCTCCAACTTGAAAGTGTAGCCTTTGATATGAGCCCCCACCCCCACCATCCATTTCTTCTTCTTTTTATGTTTTTGTATTTGGTACAGGGTCTTCAGTCTTCAAGTGCTGGGATTACAGACCTGTGCCACCACAACCAGTCTCAGTTGCCATCTCAGCATACCTCAGGGGTGGGACTGGTATGGTATGCTGGGGATCAAATCCTGGCTGCTGTACTCTGCCTAAGCAGGTGCTTTAGCCTGCTGAGCTATCTGACTGGTTCTCCATCATCCATTTCATCAGCAAACAAAGGTCTTTCTCTGGATATGGGCATGTGCCTGAGGAAGTGTAAGTTCAAGGAAGAGGAAAGAATGGAGGAATCTCATTCAGTGTACCTTGCCCCTGCACAAGGCATGTGGACCTCACACACCCTCTAGGCACTTCAAATGAAGACCAGAGTGCGAATCCCACCTCTGTAATTGTCCAGCAGAAACGCACTATGCAAAGGCCCTCAACTTCCCACTCCAACCCACCCACCTGGCAGGATGCTCTGCCCACCGTAAACTCTGGTGGTCCGTTCCAAGCAGGGATGCAGTGGAAATCAATGGACAATGCTAGTGAACTGTGGTGTCAAGTTCAGTGAGACACTACTAGCTGATTGGCTTAGCATAGTTGCCTGGATCTAGGGCCTGGGATCCTGCAGTTCAGGGTGTGTGCTACTACATCAGTCCACTGGTTGGGATTAGCCTAGATCTGAGTGGTACCACCCAAAAGGCGGGTGGCCTGTACAGAACATAAAAGTGCAGGAACAAGGCAGATTTGCTGTTGCTGCTTCTGCCTCCTTGGTGTTGCTGTTTTTCACTGCTGCCACTGCTACTTGGTTGGTGCCCCTCGCTGCCCTGTGTTTACCAGGGCAGGGCAGACCCTGTACTCTGTCTCCTCTGGGATGCCCCTCTGTCACACCACCTTACCTTGCAACCAGCTCTTGATGAACTGAGACCTCTCCCAACTGCGAGGAATAAGCAACCTTCCCTCCTCTCACTTCGGAGATCAGGTATTTGGTTTTAGCCATGGGAACTGGAACTGAGATACTTGGGCTAGATTCTTTGTCCTTTCTTTTTTCACTCTATTTCTTCTTGTCTGTTTCTTCCTTCCTTTTCTGCTTCCTTTCCTTTCCTTTCCTTTCCCTTCCCTTCCCTTCCCTTCCTTCCTTCCTTCCTTCCTTCCTTCCTTCCTTCCTTGCTTTGCACCTTTTGCCCTTTCAACAGCCTTACTTTTTCTTGCTAGGGATTTTACTCTACAAGCTCTTCAGCCTTTCAGTGTATGAAATCAGTACAATCATGACTCATCAGAAACATCCTCTTATCTCTACCCATCTGTAGATCTGTGCCAGGACCAGCAAAGGAAAAGTGGTTAGAGCCATCTTTCCAGCCAAAAGTCTGCCAGGATCAAAACTAACCAGGCAGAATGCTGAGCCAAAGTCCTAAGGCTCCTCCCTATGCCGTCCAGGACTGCACTATGGATAAGGCTTTTCCCATGTGTGTGAAGGCTGCCTGGGACTTGGTCCCAGCACCAGAGGCTCAGCAACCCACTGTGCTGCCTGTCTGCAGCCAAGAGGATTCCGGACCCTGGACACTCCCTGTCTCTCCTAAGCTAGGAGACCTCCATGGGTACAACCAGGCCTGGGCCCAGGAGCTCTCTTCTGTGCCCTGCGGCTTTCTAAGAGACTTCTGTCCAGTCCACAAGGTCAGAGATCTCTACATCAGTCGAAGGGGTGCAGGCCCATCTACAGGGAGCCCAAGGACACATGGATGCTCAGTGCCTGCGGGGCCATAGGAGCCTCCTGAAAGTGCCCATGCCCACGTGGAGTCTGGGTCAGACCTCTATCCACTGGACCCAGATGCAGAAAACCAAAGCAGGTAACTCGGACCAGCGTAGCTGCTTGCTTCTGCCTGCACATCACAATGCCTCTGATGCAGTCGTCCTCCCATACCACACCTGTTCAGAACAAAGTCTGACCCAGTACTGCCCAACGTCACTTTCTCCACAACTGCCTCTATGGAGCGTCCAAATCACACATGACACATCCACTGCCTGCAGTGGGAGCAGTCTCCCCTACCGGCCCCAAAGCAAATGAGTTTCTCTCACCAGGGAACTATCACACATGGCAACAGTTCCAAGGACGCCTTTGGGACAAGCTCTTCCTGCCTCCCTAGAACTTAATTGCCCTTATCATTGCACATTTTTAAAAAGAGGTAAAACCAATGGTACTTCCTGCACACTACTGGGTCTCTCTGCCTCACTGCTTGACCAGTAGAGGACGCAGGGAAGAACACGAAAACTGAAAGAGTGGATGGATAAAGCTACACCAAGACAAAGCAGCTCAGCATTGTGAACACCTCATTAAAAGAATTCCTTAGAGACTACGCCACCAGGACAACTTCACACTGAGGGGAGCAATGGAATCCTGAAACAGCCTTGAGGCCAGATCCGACACTGAACTGTGAAGAGGTGGATTCAAAAAAACTCCCAACACCATCACTCACACCGAACACTTAATGGATATAACAGGGTGAGCATGGTAAAAAAAAAAGCTAGCAAACAGCCTCACTGGGCCTGTCATCCACGGGAGGAGAATGGGACCTCGGAGTGCCATTTTCCCAGGCGAATGCAGCCCAGGGAGGTTTTCGTGAAGTGAAGGAAAGCGGCCTGGGGCCAGGGGCCAGCGGCCAGCGGCCAGCGGCCCGGACCGCGGTGGCCCGCAGAGCCGGCCCTGCTCTTGCGTGCTTCCAGCCAAACCCAAAGACTTTCTCAGCTGTGTGCCGCCTGAGTCGGGCGGTGAAGGGTGGTGACTTAACTTAATCCTCTTCCTCCCTGAACCGAGGAGGGGCGCAGGTGAGCTTACACCTCCCCGCCCTAGGATTTAGGCTCCGGCCCGCACACTGTATGTGAGAAGACGCGCACCCGCAGCAGACGCGGCTGCCCTTTTGCCTCGCCGCAGCCATGCAGCTGCTTGCATCAGCTTCGGAGGAGCAGAGCCTGGGCTGGGTTTGTGCAGAGCCCCAGGAGCCCGCGGGCCTGAGCCCAGAGCAGGCTTGGGCCTGGGCCCTGG
>PVKA01055492.1:0-10307 GCA_004027165.1 Ctenomys sociabilis
TAAAGAGCTCTCAAAGTGATAGTTATACAGGACTATATAAAATATATTAGATGAACCCTTATTTAAAAGGTCATTGAAGATTTCTATGAAATAGTACTAATCTTATGTTGGGTTATACATGTATTTTTTTCATATATATGTGTGTGTATGTGTGTATAAAAGACAGGGAAGAAGTAATATAAAGTCAACAGAAAATAGAAATATTTTTTAAAGTTTCTAATACTAGGAGAAGATATCATATGATGTCTTATAGATAAATTGTAATTCAAAGATATAGTAAAATCTTAAAACAAAAATTAAGATTAAGCAATATTCAGGAAATTAAATACTAATTAATTTAAAATTAAATGTTTCAAAACAATTGAACTAATAAAAAGTTTTCACGGTAGTAAAGAAATACTAAGAATAAAACATAAGATAAATGCTGGAATGACAAATAAATGATCATCACTTCTGACAGTTTGGGGATAGGATATCACACAAAGTTGTAGTGTGTTGTGGATAAGGATAATGACCATGACATTTACTGGTGGCCAGGTGTCACTTGTGGGACTGAGCTACAGCTATTTCCTTGAAATCCACCCTGTAGTCCCATATGGAATCTTGACCCGTATGTGCAGGAGAAGTCCATTTGTAGAGTGTGCTGATGGAAATATTTTGCTGCTGTGTACAAGAGAATAACTGAAAGACTACTATTGTATACCTCTTATTCTCCTGTGTTTAATTGTTTTCCCTATTTGGTGGGTTCTTTCCATTCTTGTTCATGGGGTTGTGATCATTTTGCCCCCTATCTAGAACGTCATTTAATAGTCTTGGCTTTGTCATCATGAAATTCTTTAGTTGTTCTTTGTCATGGAAGTATTTTACTTCTCCATTATACTTGAAAGAGAGTTTTGCAGGGTATATCAGTCTGGGTTGGAATTTGTTTTCTTGCAAGACTTGAAGTACTTTGTTCCATGCTCTTCTTGCCTTGATGGTTTGTGAAGAGAAATCTGCTGTTAGTCTGACGGGTTTTCCTTTAAATGTGATGTGTTTCTTTTCTTTAGTGGCTTTTTGTATACTGTTCCTGTGCTGAATTTCTGAGATCTTGGTTATTATATGTCTAGGAGTGGTTTTAATTGGTTTGATGTCATTTGGAGTTCTATATGCTTTGGTTCCCTGAATGTCAGATTGTTGCCCCATATTTGGGAAGTTTTCTGTTATTACTTCTGCCCATATTTTTTTATATCATTTGTATTGACTCCTTCCTTTTCATTGATGCCTATTAGTCTCACATTGTTCATTTTTGCATCATCTTGCAGGTGTTGAATTATTTTTTCCTGCAACCTAGTTGTTTTTAAGAGGTCTTTGTTTACTTTTTCACTAGCTGCAAAGGTCAGAAAGTCTATTTTCACTTTCACTCAAACAGATTTGTCAGCTTGTGATTGAGGTTTTAATTTCCTGTATATCACTTTGAATCTGTTTCATACATTCTATTTCTTTCCTATATTGCTTATTCAGGGGTTCCATCATTTTTATATTATGCTCTACTTTTTTAATCAGTGTATTCTTTAGAAGCACTTAGTACTTCTTTGATTATAATTATTGCTACATTTTTTACTTCAGAAATTATTTCTGATCTGATCTCTTCTATACCTTTCTGCAGTTGTTTCTTTACTTCTAATGCTATTATTTCAGAGATTTCAGGTGTGTGATTTCCAATTTCCTCTATGCTAGTGTCTTCTGCATTTGTACTGGGTGGACTCGGGGCCTGAGACTGCTTTTTGTTCCTTCTCTTTGTCATTTTGTATACCCCTGACTTTTGACCTTTGATGTAGAGCTTAGATAGAGTTATTACCTTAGCACCAGGCCCCGATCTAGGAAGTTCAGACTCCTCCAGGTGGGTGTGGCTTGGGTCTGACTGCTGTACTCCACTTCTTCCTGCTGCAGCCTTGCAGGTGAACTCATTGTGTCAGACTGGCAAGATGTTCTGCTCCTGAATCAGCTGGGTGGGGCTTGCCTCTAGCCTCATTGCAGGGAGTTCTGCTAAAGGGTTCTACGCTGGGCCTGCGTTCTGGGTCACTTCAGGACCTGGCTTCCTTTGGTAGTCTCACTCATGCTGGGCCTGCACTCTGGGTCTATTCAGGATCCAGAGGCCCCAGGGTGTCTCACTCACACGCTGGGCCTGTGATCTGGGTGGATTCAGGATTCAGCAGCCCCTGGGTGGTCTCACTCACACACCAGGCCTGAGCTCTGGGTCTATTAAGGATTCGGAGACCCTGCATTGTCTTGAATTGCCACCTGTAGCTAAAGGTGAACTGGATTTGTACTTAGAAAGAATAATTTGTAACAATTCAGAAAATTATATGCAGTATAAGTCTTTATTATGTCAACTTTGTCCTCCAGGGTTAAAATTGAAAATGAGTTAGGGAGGAAATAGAAAAGTGGGAGAAGAGGAACATATTAGAAATTCGACTGGACAACAAAGGGGGATCATGCTAACTTTGAGGGAATGGTACAGAAGACTAGTGAGAAAAAGAGAAAAAGAAGAAATAAAAAGAACAGGATAGGACTGCAACCATGAAGACACTAGAAGCCACATTCACACTCATATAAAAGCAAAATCAAACAATGAAGGAGATGAAAACAATACAGAAACCAAAACCACTACCACAACAACAAACAAGAGAGATGGGGGAGGGAGGAGAAAAGAAAGAAAAAAGCCTACTTCCAGGTTTATCTCTGCTGTCACTGGTAGACAATATGTGGAGACAGAGTCCTAATACTGGCTGATCTATCCCAGCAAGGCAGCAGTATTTTTTTGGTTGGTAATCTCAGCACACCTGCACCTTCTGACTGAGACCAGACTCAATAGTCCTGCAGGTGTCAACACACCTTCTGTAGGCCTGAACCCAGCTGGGAGGTACTAAATGGAACCAGCAACTATTCTGAGTTAGTTCTTAACTTTTTTTGGTACCAGGACTTGAACTCAGAACCTTGTACTTACCAGGCAGATGCTGTGACACTGAGCTATATCCTTGACCTCCACTCTCATTTCCGAGCTCAGCCAGCTCCTCTGCAAGAGTGGTCCCTTACTCTCTCATGCACACTGATGGAGCCCTCTGTACTCGCGCTAGCTGGTCCAGTCCCTCATATCCACTGCTCCTCTCCACTGCTGCAACTGTCTATAGAGGCCTCTGGAGTCACCAGCAGTCAGAGGTTTGAACTGCTCCTCTTGTGCAGTGAGTCCTATCTCAGGGAGAAGGTACCACTGGATACCTCATTTTTCTTAGATGGATTTTCTCCATTCACTCTTTCCAGGGGCTTCAATTTACACTTCAGATCCTTCCTGGGTCCAGGTTACCAAGTTCTCTCCTTCTTGTCTTCCTCATGTTGTCATATTTCAGTGTTTGGATGGTGTCTTTCAGGAGGTTCTTTCTCTGCTGCTCACCACCACACCATCTTGGTGCTCCCAAAATACTCATCTTAGCTGGTTTGCATTATTATAGCAGAATACCACCAATTGGTTGGGTTACAATAAACAGATATTGACTTGTTCAGAGTTTTTAAGGATTCAAAATTTGAGATCAAGTCAATGGCAGCTTTGATTATTCTGACTGCAAAGTAATGCCTTCCTTGAACTCTGTGCCTTTAAGAAAGGAAGGCTGCATCTTCCCATGGCTTATAGTGGAAAGATAAAGAGGGGAATGAGGGGCTTGCTTGCCTCTTTATTGCAGAACTCATCCTGCCCATAAGGGCAGTGGCTGAGTGACCTTACCCTCAATATCAGTGGTCTCCTCTCTTGATACCATTATGACTATTGAATTTCCACTGATGGTTAGCAGTGATGACTACTCAGATTGTAGGGAAAATGACAGAATTCTGTGGTGCATCATGTCAAGTGAGGACAGAGGAGGGTAAGGACTAATTTTTAGGTGATAGCTAGAATTAAGGGGTGGAGCAATGGAGAAAGATTTGAAGGAACCTGAGAGGAAGGAGGAGAATTAGAACAGATCATCTCTGAAGTTCAGGAACTGTGAGATTTTTGAGAGAGTCTTCAGTGCTATAAATATTTCTTGTACTATCCTTCTGTGGAGAATATGATTAAAAAGGAATCCCACATAAATAAAACAAGACACAGTTATCTCAACCAAGCAAGGATATTTCCATACCATGGACTAAGGCTTCTGAAGATTCAACCACCTGCCCACCTTAGTAGATTCTTAGTCTTCTTCCTTAACATCCCCAGAAGATTTTTACTGCAAAGTGCTAGATATTTATTGTAAAATATTCCAGTGATACAAGGAAAGCAAACATTGCTTGAGATCCTACTACCCAGAGATATCCTATGTTAATATTTTTGTGTTCCTCCTTCTCTTTTCTATTTCTTCCTGCCTGTTTTATTTATTTTTTTAAATTATAATTTCCTTTTATCTTGAAGAATAAGAACAAAGGCAAGAGAAACAAAAAACAAATACAGAGTCAGGATAACATAGAGCAATACATATTACAGATTTTCAAAACAAGAACAGTTAATTAACAATTAATGGTATATTATCTGTTTTTATGGTCAAATCTGTTGCTGTGATTCTCAGATATAGTTATGCAAGATGGGACATATGATTGAATGCTACTGCATGCTTTCAAGAATTCTTAATTTTTGTCCTTGTTTCTCTTTTTCTTTTATTACCTTTTTTCTAAAAATATTACTTTAAAGAGAGTATATTAATAATTGATATGACATTAGAAATGGTACACATTTAGAAGACCAAGATGACAGGAAATAAACCAGACCCACATGTGTAAATATCTTATTGTCTCCCTACTGTAAGATCCCAAAAGAAGAAATAAAACCAAAAAAGTGTAACAGAAGCAGGTAAGCAGAAATAGAACTTAATGATTGAAAAACAAAGTGGAGAGAAAGGAGAAAAGATAAGAAAAATGATAGGGACAAAAGCGTGCAAGCATGATGGAGGAAGTGATTGTACTAAGAATTTCCATCGGTTTTATGAAAATAGCAGTTCATGTGTAGAATTCTCGTCTTGATTAACTCTGTATACAGATTAACTGCAGTCTGAGCAACTACACTGGGGACAGCGGTGTGTAATGCTCCTTCTCCTTTATAGGCCTCTCTTTCAGTGTATGTGTATATACATACAGGTATGTTTTTGGTGACCTTAGTTATTTAAAAATTCCCCATAGTTTATGTTTCAGATTACAAAGGCAAAGATCCTCATATTCTAAGAACCGCACACATCCCTTGCACTCAACAAATCTGGATTAAGCGACCTTGCAGAGTCACTTAACAAGAGAGAGAGTCTAATGACAATGAGGCTAATAATTAACTTATGCCTTTTTAAAATTAAAACCGTGATAAGATTTTGTTACCAAGCAGCATTTGATAAGAGGCCCACTGTTTTTGGTAAAAAACAAACTTTTTTTTTTTTTAACAAAACATAGTTATGGATATAAGCTTAACACTCAGCAGTTCTTTGCTCTGAGGAAAAAGGAGAGTATGTTTTGGTTTTCCAACAACCTAAGTCTCAGACAAAGAGGTGGGTAAAATTAGGCTATTAACTCCTTTTATCTTTTATGTATTTTTCCCCCATTTGTGTATTTGGCATAGGGTCTCACTCTGCATATCAGACTCATGGTGTTTCTCCTGTCCTCAGCCTCCCCAGTGATGAGATTACAGGTGTGCACCACCACATCTGGACTTGTTCTCCATCTCAGTACACCCCCTGGGGCAGGACTGGCAGGACTGGCAGGACATGTAGGACCAGGAATTGGACCCTGGTCCCTGCTCTTGCCAAAGCAGGTGCTTAATCTGCTGAGCTATCTTGCCAGCCTTTTAACTTATAAAGAAGTCAAGAGACTTTTTTAGAAGGATGAACAACACTGGTTTCATTAAAACATGGACATCATCAACACATGTCTCATAGACTAATGATTGCCTCCATAGCAGACTGGCCAGGTCTGCAGAAAACATTCAGGGAGGCCTGAACTCTTACCTTGCTTCCTGGAATGTGATCAGACATCAGAGAAAAGTGTGTGTATGTGCATGAAACCATTCTGTCCCCAAAGAGCTTCATCATTGGAACCCAGGTCTGCCCAGCTTGCAGCTAAGTAGAACACTTGGGAAAGACTTGTTGCCTTCTTACCCAGTCAGGAGCCATGACAACCACCATGAATAGCTGTGAGCCTAGGTGAGTGGCCACTTGGTCACAAGGTGCTTCTTGCAGGGTGTAGGTCCTGATGCAGCACTCAGGGAATTCCTCAGGCAAACATACTCGGGAGACAACAGCAACTATAGCTACCGGACTGGGCCTTTGGCATGTGGACCAAACTTTCCATTGTCATTTATCTCTGTCTTGGATAGGACAATAGTAACTGATCATTTTGGCCTTGGCCAGACTCTATCCCCGGGAATCATCTCAAAAGGAAGGATGAATTGCTCATGATGGATGACATGAGAGTTTAAAGTCATTTATTTGGCTTTTCAGTGAAATGCAACTTGATATTTACCTCAAATGCGTGAAACAAAACAGACTATAGTGTGTGTGTGTGTGTGTGTGTGTGTGTGTGTGTGTGTTTTCCTGTACTGCTGTGGATACGGTGGAGACCAGCAGTCTGACCTCTGCAACTCAGAAGTTCATGTTCTCATGGAAGAGTAGATAGATGTGTAGCAAGGGATTTGGTCTCACCCCAAAGGAGTTCTGGTCTTTGCCCTGAGTCCTGGGTGGTGATCTTTAAGCCCTGGGAATTCCCTAGTACAGTATTAGGAAGGTTTTTTCCTTATGCCTTGTGGGCATCTCAAGCCCCACCTGATAGTTACTGGCACTAGGCAATTGAAGGGAGACCGCTACGGCCAGGAGATGTCACTGTACCCAGGGAGATGTTGGGAAACTGCAGACAGAGTCCAGTGACATGGACAATGACTCATCACCCATGCCCACTTAATGAAGCCCCGACAAACACTCTGTACCCAGGAGCTCAGGTGAACAATAATCTGTCTGATGTCACATACTATGGCTGGGAGGAGGTAGCACTGCCTGGGACTCTATGGAGAGAGGCCACCAGACTCACATTTGGGCCCCTGCCAGACTCTGGCCTGTGGGTCTATTCCTTAGCTGATCCTATTTTGTATCCTTGTCCTATAAGAAATAGAACCATGAATACAATAATTTTTAGGGAGTTCTGTCTTTCTAGCCATGTTTGGAAGGGGAACTTGTGGGAAAACCCAGAACTTACAGTTAACAAAACAAATTTTAGGAAGATGTGAGTTTCTGGAGGATTATACTATAACCCTAAAGTTTGGCTAAGTACAGGTGACAGAGAAACAAAAAGAAATTAATAAAACACCTCCAATAAATGGAAAAGTTATTTGCAGAGAATAAGTTCCTGATGACATGTGAAGAATGATGGGGCGGTGCCTTTTGAGCTGGGTTTTCTGGGACCTTCAGGTGAATTTTCAGTGACCCAGCTGAGCCAGCCAAACAACCCTGGGACTCAAATGATTTCCCAGGTGGGAAAAGTAGTAGGTGATTTTGAGAAACAGGACAGCAACTCGCCATGGATGGGTTGAGTGTGGCAGAAAGAGATAGCAAAGGGTCACTAAGGTGGGGGACATCCTGTTCTACAGGATTTGCAGAATGGATCTGCACTCTGTATCTTGGTAAGCACAGCTGGAAATTTCCAAGAGAATTCAGGCAAGTGGCTGGCATGGCCTGACTGTCTGTTTTACATGCACATGCATGATTTTACACAAAAGAGTTTCTACCATACCTGCTGCTCTGTAGCTTGCTATTTTTGCTTGGGGGTATGCCATAGCCAATTATATGCATTTTGTAAAGACCATGCAATGACAAAAGTTTACAGAGGGGGCTATGAGAATGTGGGATGGGGTACTTCCAGCCTCAGGGAACCGTGGCAGCTTTCCTGGAGGAGAAAAACCAAGCCAGGTCCTAGGGGATGACAGGAAGCTTAACAGAGTGAAGAGAAAGCTGGAAGAGGGACCTCGGAAGATAGGATCTCAGGAGGGGACTGTGGAGGCAGTCTGTGAAACTGTGAAAAATGCTGGGAAAGGCAAAACAGGGCAGGGAGGCCCTTGGAGGTGATAGTTTAGAAGAGATGGCAAATAAATTTTAAAAAGTCAGCTTCAGGATGCCTAGCAGGATGTGACTTAAGTATGCATTATTGGGTTACAGAGACAGAAACCATTCAACTGAGAAGGGCAGCTGTCTAATGGTTATGCAAGACCAGGATATACAGGGATCAGTAACAGAGAGCCGACAAACCAAAGCCACTCCCTGTTTATCATGGTGAGACTCTGACTGGTTGAGCCCAGCCTACTAGGAGGCCTGTTCAGTCTAGAGACTATCACTTCCGGCAGCCCAGCAATTTCCAAGAACTGGAGTTGGGAGGGCTTTCCCAGAATGCCTTCTGGGCTTTTGTAATGATAAAGAGCACAGACTCTAGATATAGAGTTCCTGTGTCAGAATCCCCCCTTACCATTTCCCTTAGTGCGTGATCTTAGGCTAATGGCTTAGCCACTCCGTGCTCAGCTTCCCCTACTAAAATGTGAGGACACTAAAAATACTGTTTGATGTGAGGATTTAATGGCTAGTATGTCATATGCAAGCACTTCCTGTTGGTCAACGAAAAGAACTGGCTACAGTTTATGGTAGAGTACAACAAGATAATGAGAAGATTGGAAAACATTAGGTTTGCAGAATTTGACAGTGAAGGAGTGGAGAGAAATATTAGTAGTTTTGTGAGAAATTGATAGGGATAGGGACGTATTGAGACACAGAAAGGATGGACACCTTTTTTCTTCAGGGGGCTGAGCTATGAATGAACCCCCATGTCAGAGAGAGACCAGCTGGGGCAGGCAGAGTTGTAGGGACCTGGAAAGATGCAGCTTAAACAACAGAGATGGAGGAACAAAAGCTTGCCTGGGAAGTGGAGGAGTTTGAGACAGGAGAAAATTCACATCTGACAGCCATGGTCATTGCTCTAAAGGAATTGGCAAGGGCTACTGCTGAAAATGAAGGTCAAAAGCATGTTTGGGGACTTAGAGGAGGCAAGAGGCTTCACAGGAATTTAGATATTCTGCCTGCACGAAACAAAAAGACAAAAGAGGTGTAACACATCCCAGGCCCCAGTAGCGTGCTCCGAGATCTTGCACAGCCCTGACATATTATAGCCTAATGATTTGTCTCTCTGAAGCCCCTACATGAAGGCTACTTTTTCGAACTTACAAGTCTTAGTGGGCCACAACAGAACTCAATTAATTCTAAGTGTGAATTAAAAAAATGTACCCTGCCTGCATGAAGGCATCTCAGGGGAGCTGCACCTTTTTATAATCTGCAGAAAGTGCTACCTGCTTACCAACCTCTCCTTCTGTGAAACAAAACAATGTTAAAAAAAATCACAGGTGAACACTATAATGGGCTGGAGTCAAGGACTGGTGGGGAATCTCCTATTTTTATTTTCCTATTGGGTGGGAGCTTGTGACTGGGGGTTTCCAGCACAGTTGTGGGGCTTGCTGCTTCGGTCTCACCCATTTTTCTTTCCCCTAGTAGATTACAAAGTGCTTAGTGCAAAGGAGATGCTTAAAAGAATGGTTGAGTAAATAAACAAATTATGTTGATATTGTGAATTATGTATAGGACCAACTAGAGGAGAAGACAAATAATTGCTGAGCATAATCTAAGTATTTAAAACATGGTTTCTGAATTAAATGGATGAGTAAGATAAAGGGCACTGAAGACTGAGCTCAGGCTAGGAAGAATGGGTGCGTTTTCTACTCGAGACCTCGTGTCTTATTTTCCTGGGCAAGCTGAATCATTTTGTCTACAGAGACTGCCAAAGTCACTGGTTACAGATTTTCAGGGAAAAATGGAAGAGGATCTAGACCCTGGATTTTTTTCTAGTCATCCTCTGAGCCTCTAGAACTGTTTCCAGAAGGGGTCCCTTAAAGCTGCTTCCTCCAGTCTGCACCAAACCCTAACCATGATGTCTTTTGGGTGGATCACCTACTGGCTCCTGAGATGCTCTGTGACCACTTCGGTGCCATGCTGTGCCGTGTCAGGACACAGAGCACAGAGCCCTCTTATCCTGGCTTATCCCACTTCTTCCCAGCTGAGACCTGACCATCCTTCTCTGCAGGATGCTGGAGGCTATGGGTCCTGAGGTACTCAAACTTTAGGATGGATCAGAGGCACGGGTAAAGCCCCATCACTGGGCCTCAGCCCAGAGAGGCCTGAGGGTGTGCTTTCCCAAGAATTCTCCAGAGGATGATGCTTTCTCTTTCTGGACTACACTTC
>PVKA01055493.1:0-10307 GCA_004027165.1 Ctenomys sociabilis
ATGGAGCAGGACGGCGGAGTCGGCCGGCCGGTCTCAGGAGCTGGGCGGGGGCGGGCGGGATGGAGCAGGACGGCGGAGTCGGCCGCGCTGTCTCTGGCTGGTCTCAGGAGCTGATATCCAGTTCCTGGAGGATGCTGGAAACAATGTGGAAGTAGATGAGTTTTTGTTCCAGGAAATGGATAGCTTAGAGTTGGAAGATGCTGAAGATGATGCAGACTGCAGTCCTGCAGATGCAGGGAGTGACTCCACAGAGTGCCGGGTGTCTGGAGGATTCGCAGCCACAGCATCTGTGGCTGTGCCAAAGAGGTTTCGTTTTCCTTTCTTGTACCAGGCATCGCCCATGCTTATGTAGTAAGAGGCATCCTGTTTGAGTGCCCAATGTAGTGATCCGTTGGTCTCAGTTGCATTGGTTCTAACTCTAAAGTTTGATTTAATTTCAAGACAATTATGTCTCAAAATTCATGAGAATTATTGCATTAGGATGCAGCATTCAAATGAAAAGCATTGGGTATAGAGAAGCATAAAATAGATTTATAAGATGAAAAGTTATAAACAGAGCAAATACTTGTTACTGGAACATTATATGAATATTTTTACAGCATCAACCAAGTGATCTACCATACTTAGTTAGAAAACAAATATATACTAAGATAAACCTGAGTCTTGTTTTGTTATAGAGGCATTCGAAAAAGGATTTCTGGTTGCACTCCAGGCAATGCAATTAAAGAGTGAAGAAACTGCCAAATCTCTTGGAACAGATCAGAGAATTTTCAAAGCTAGGAATAGTTGGTGTGATAATTCATACATCATGAGAATCTCTTTCTCAAATGCTGAGCATGTAACTTTCAAAGGCTTCCAGCTGACTGAAACTGCTAGCTTCCAGGGATATATAAGTCATGTAAGGGGAAAAGGAAACTTTGAATTTAAATAAGGAGGTAATGTAGATAAAATCTTGATATTATTTGATATGCCAAAAATTATAGAGTCAATCTTAAATGTGCTAAAACTGCCAAGATCATAAGCACAGAGTATAAAGAGCAGTATTTCTGTTATGGACCTGTCTATACTGGAAAGTAATACAGAGGAAATTTTAGCTCTGAGTACTGAGAATTTTCCTGTATTTACCAGGGAACAAAAACTGTGTAAAACAGATAATGTGCAAAAAGCCTGTAGATTATAAATAGCTTTACTTTGCCCCTAAAAGATGAGTAATTCCAACCATAGAGTGGTATTTCCAACAATGATAAAGCAAGCTACAGCAAGAGTTGGATTGAGGGTGAGTGGGACATGCTGACAGAGATGGGGGAGAGGGGAAATGTGGTCTCCAGTAAGGAAAGTCCAGTTGAGGAAGAGCCATGTGAAAGAGCCATGGAGGGAGAGGCAGAGAAAAGAGAGAAAACCCTAAGGAATACGGTGCCAAGGAATTGAACCCAACATAGCATTTCAGGATGGTGGGAGTGATCCAATCTGTCAAGTGCCACCACTGAAATACTAAATAGGGTGAAGGCGGAAACATGTCCATTGGATTAGCTGAAAAGAGATAACGAAGGCAAGCAGTTTTCATGCAGCAGTGGGACAAGTTCCTTTGGTCAGAAAAGTTAATGGCAGAAGAATGTGGAGACTAAGCTTTGGGCAACTCTATGCAAAGGATATGGATGGGCCTACTTGGTGCTGAGAGATTTTTAAGTAACTGTTTTAAAGACTAATTCAGAGATAAAGTTATAGAGGCATAGAGTAACTTTCTGTGGCTTAATCTCAGATTATGACTTGGTGTATTATAACATTAGTGTGTGGTGAATAGCATTAATAGAAATGAAAAAGATAAGAAAATAGCAATGCACCAAGTGTAGTAAAGTAATGGTGTATTACAAAATTTTTGCTTTGGTTATTTGTATGCATTATTGACTTCAAACAGTAAGAAATGCACCTTGTGTATTTATGCAGGACACTTAAATACAGTTTATCTTTGCTATAACTAATGTACATGTATTCTATGTGTATATTGGATTGAAATGTGATTTTTTGTTGTGAGTCATAGTAAATATGAAAATGCTCTTCAGTCAAAAGCACTAAATGCTATCATAAATCATGGAGCATGTGGGACAGGCTGGAACCCAGATGGCATAGACAGAAGTTGGCCGTTAGGATAAACAGCCTGTAATTCGTAGAGCTTGAGAGGAGAGGGTTGCTACCCACTCCAGTGACTGGAGACTTGGCAGCAGCGGTGAAGGAACTTTTCTGCGGTCTCTGCTAAGCACGGTCAATTATTTATTGAGAACGAAGTTTACAGAGAGGGCAACAAGACATGTAAGAATGGGAGAGACTTGAAATACTTTTTATAGAAGTTATAGCAATTGATTAGGGAATTACAAAACATCAGTTGATTTAAGACTATACAGTTATCTGACTGTGGAGGGAGTGTGTGGGTTGCTGGATTTAGTTGGAGGCTCTGAAAAAATTTAGTTGATGAAGGAGGAGCTCCTCATGAATTATAAGAAAACATCTCTTCAAATGGAAATTTACTTTATAGCTTTAAATTTCCTCCACACAAGGACTTTTTTTGTTACAAATATATTTATATCATTATATGGTGATTGTTTCCACAATTTTTTAACATGGTAATTCTCACTGGAAATTATATAAAGCAAACACTTCATTTTCTACAGATGGGCAATGCTGACCACTACAGAACTAAAGTGTTAAACAGTAGACAGATTCTGCATGATCACCCATAATATGCATGAAGATTCCTGGCATCTCCAGTTTGCTTTGCTGAGACAGAATTCATACAGCCCAGGTGAGCCTAGAACTGGATCCTCTGCCTTCAGCTTCCCAGGTGAAGGATCACAGAGTGTGCCACTACACCAGCTCCTTGTTTTGAAAAATTTAAAAACCTGGTACTGAACACTGTTGGTACCTGGTGCACCTGAGTTGCTCTAGCAGTCACTGCTCCAATAACTGAAGGCAAGCAGTTTTCATGCAGCAGTGGGACAAGTTCCTTTGGTCAGCAAAGTTAATGGCAGAGAATGTGGAGACTAAGCTTTGGGCAACTCTATGCAAAGGATATGGACAGGCCTACTTGGTGCTGAGAGATTTTTAAGTAACTGTTAAAGACTAACAGTTATTTACTCTTTAACTAAATGCTCTTTGGTGACGTCTCAAATCGTCTCAGCATTGCTGTATACAGCTGTGTTGGCTGGATTGGTCCTAAGCGCAGCCTCATAGTCCTAAAGGCCCTTGAGGAAGCTTGAGTGGCCTTGTGCAGGTTCTTCAGCTGCAGGTGGCAAGCAGCCCGGTTCAGGTATAGCCCTGAGATTATGTCATTATGTCTCAGGGCCACGCTGTACACCTGAATCGCTGCCAGGTAGTTTTCTGTTGCTAACAGTTTGTTTCCCTTTTTCTTCAACCACTCTGGATTCTTCTCTTCTTTTAAATCAAAAAATTCAGGCACATTGGTATTCATGGCTCTTCGAGCTTGGGCCTGCTTGTGCAGCCGCTCCTCCTCCTGGGCTGCTTGGGACTCTCGCAGTGGCAGTGCGGTGGAAGGCGTGCGGGGTGAAGCTCACTGTGATGCTCTGGGCCGATCGGGGCGCGGGCACACACTCCTCCTCTAGCTGCACAGCAAATACGCTTCTCGGTTCTCTGCCTTTTGCAGTACTGTGGCTAGATGTCAAACTCCCAGTAAGTTTCTGATGTTTTAACTTTTTTCTTTCCTTAAAGGGCTTTTCTTGATGACCTCCTTTCTCTTCTCTCAGAGCTCCCTTCTGTCTCCCAGCATTTCTTTGACATTCTTTCCAGGCTTCCAGTTCTTTAGTTACTTTTCTCCACTCATTTTCCTTCAGATCTTCTATTTTTTTCCTGTCTTCTTCTTCAATCTGTAAAAATTGGGGCCGGGGAGATGGCTCAGGGGAATAAGTTCAATCCTTCATCATGACAGTCAATGTGTATTTTTGATCTTCCCGTCTTGCTGTAGCTTTTGTTTCTGTGGCCTCCTTTGCTCTCTCTTGTGCTTGTAAAATAGATTTTTCTCTTATTCTCTGCATTGTCTCTTCGTCAACTACACTACAAGGAATTGCGATGAACTGGTCTGACTTAGGAGACAGCTACTTACCTAATGTGGGCTATGATGAGATCTCTTTTGATACCACACAAGGACTTTTGTCCTGTTTTCGGAACTTCATCTTATTTCTACTAATCCACTAATTTTTACTGATTCAGTGGCCTGAGCTCAAAACCATATGCCAAGGAGGCAGGTGGTTTATTTTACTGTCCTCCAGATCTTTTTATTGGTTGTTTCAGAATGCATTGCTTCAATTCCACATGTTTTTCAGTTTTCCAGTATTTTCTCTGCTATGGATTTCTATTTTAACTCTATGGCAGTAAGACCAGATGCTTGGTGTGATTTAATCTTTATGAACTTGTTAGGACTTGCTTTGTTACCTGTCCTGGAAAAAGTTCCATATGCAGTTGAGAAGAATGTGTAGTCTGGTGTGATTGGTGAGTGTTCTTCTAAGTTCACTTGTTTTTCACAGTGTTGTTCAAGTTAGAACCAAACAAATGAAAAAAAGCAAAAAATGTGAGGCCTGTTGTTTTTGGAGGAAATAGGATAAGGAAATTGAAGGCTGAGAAAGACTGAAAGATGTTTGGAGCTGGGGTTCTTGAGCTTGAAAGTGAGAATCTTCATAAGAGAGTGAAGTGTCTGTGATTTTGGAAGTGGAGATAGTTTTCAGTGATAAGTTGAAAGGGATTGGTGGAGACTGGGTGAAATATGGTTAATGGGGAAAACTTGAAACCATCACAGTGTGATAGATTCTCCTGGGGACACTCCGTTTCTAAGATGATGACAAGAGTAGAAAAGGGAAGAAGTCACTAAGGTAAGTAAGAGAACCACTCAGATTAATTGTCCAGCATATTGGTAAATGAAAACAAGGAACAAGGCTGGAAGAACCTTTGTAGAGCCAGACAATAATGACAACCCTAGTGCTGCTTCTAACCCATGAGCAACCCTAAGGTGGGCATATTACCCCAGAGGACCCCCTCTCAATTCAGACTCCCTCCTTCCCTGGCTTCATCTCTCTATGCTCCCATGAAATGACACATTTACTTAATTTCTCTATATTTCAGATTAATATCTATAAAAATGTGGATTGAAATTACCTGCTTTAAGGGATGACTAACTATAATAATTGAGTGAATACATTTATGCAATTTTTATTAATGATATAAATTTATGTCCAATTTGCTATACATTGGGAGCATATAAAATGTTAGCTGTTTTAAACTATTATTACTAGAATGTTTAAAAATAGTTTTTACTTGAGAGAACTGTAGAAAATTCTTTATTCATTTCTTTAAAGTAAAAGAAACATTTGGGGAAGTGGTAGGGCTTGACACAGTTTATAAGTGTCCCAGAAGGAAAGTTGTACCGGGAAACAAGAAGTGAGTGGAATGGCAAGTTGGGGAATGGCAGGTTGGGGAACTGATGCACTGAGAATTACGCAGTGTGACTAAGGGGGTAGGGAACTAACTTAGAGACATTGCGTCTTGGCTTGCAGGGCCACAGTGTTGCATCATTTAGGCAGACGGTGCATGAAAGCTGCCATGAAAAGCAGAGCTTTGAGGAATGTAGTAAGTTTTGTCCCAATATCTGTTCAAGCAAGGGAAGAGGTTATGGCCTTCCCAAATTCATACATATGCAGTCTGAAATATAGGTACAGATGATGTGAGAAAGTTCTTTTTTTCTGATATCAGTAGCTACACTGAGAACAATCATAAACACAAGCTCCTGATCTTTCTTGGACATGGAAAGGAAGGTACATTTACGTGGTTCCAATCTATTGGTACATTTAAGTGCCTACTAATTGGTTAATTCACCATGTTGAATATTTTCTTATGTTATAAAATATGAAATTATGTGGAGTCACTAAATACAAAATAACAATTTTGTTGTACAGTGGTATAAATAATCATATTGTTTCTAAATTTAGAATTCCTTCTCTGACATTTTACATATTTTGTTCGTTTTATTAATTTTCAGAACAGTTGGTTCACGCTGAAAGCTATACATGAAAAGTGGCAGAGGAAGTGTGACAAGTTACAGACGCTTCCCTCACTAAGCTGGCATCGCCGGTGACAGCCCGCTTGACTCCCACTCAGAGCGGCCAAAATGAACTGAAATTAGCTTGAGGGTTGGAAAGACCCAGAAGCTTCATGAAGGATGCAGCACCCACAGCATTTAGTTTATCCTGGAAGCATAATCATATGGTCGCCCGAAATACTTCTTCAATGCAAATGAATAGACATGTTCAGAAAACTCAGTTTTCATCATAATAATGGCATCAGATCTTCAATTAGGAATTTGGTTCAATAGTTCCAAGAGATTTATGTACAAAGACCACACTTAGCATTTTTTTATTATGTACCAGTCAAGATTATTGCTGTTAATTTACAGGTTATGAAAGGATCATAAAGAAAGTGACAGTTCAGATCTCTTGCTTTTCCCATTCTGTTCCTTTTCCATCTGCCTTACTGCAGGGGTATGAGACTTCTCTGCATTTTTTTTTTTTTTTTTTTTTTTTTTGGTGGAACTGGGGTTTGAACTCAGGCCCTTGTGCCTGACAGGGAAGAGCTTATTCCACTGAGCCATCTCCCTGACCCGCTATGCATGTTCTTGAGGTTCCACTTATACTTGCTCCATAAAAAATTAGACCACCGGGGTGGTCTAATTTCCACCCCTGTGTTCTCAGCCTGTATCTCCTAAGATTCAGATTCATATATCCAGCTGTTTTCTTGATATAACCACTCAAAAGTATCAAAATGTCTTACATTAACAAGTATAATCGCAAGTTTATTGTTTTCCTTATTCATAAATTTAAAGTTTTTTTCTTATGCCATTTTTTTCTTATGCCTACTGTTGTCTATTTCCCTTGTATCATAAAGCACAGGATTAGCTGTTGTGTCCGTCAAGTGATGAATGGATAAAAGCGATGCTCATTTAGAAGGATGGATAAACTTGAGGCATTAGTAGGAAAAAGACTTCACTTTGAAAATAGTGTTTCCCCTGTGTCCCATGTTGGCCCCGCCGCCCCTTGGACGCACTGAGATGGTGACTGAGACTGAGTGTGATGGCATGTGCCAGTGATCCCAGCTCTTGGGGAGCTGAAAACAGGAGGATCACTAAGTCCAATGTGTGGAGTGAGACTCTGTAGACCCTGCACTAAATACAAAAGAAAACAGTGTTTAATGAAATGTACACTGATCTTAAATACTATATAATTTCTCCTATGTAAATGATCCAAAGTGCAAATAAAGAACAAGATAAAAATTTTTGGAAAGGAAATAGAGCACTTGCAAATGGAAAGGTAACCAAGAGACCTAGGGCTGGGAGAGGGGAACATAAAAATATTTATGTAGCATCATGTACATGTACCAGGTATTCACAAGCAAGTCATCATTTTAGGCCACAACGTGAATTAAAGAAAAACAAGGAAAATGAGGCAAAGCAATTTTGAGACAGAGGGAAGGAAGTGGTTGGGGAGAGGAAGAGGTAAAAAGAATCAAGATATATGAAGCAGGGGCCAGAGAGATGGCTCAATAGAATAAGCGTTTCCGTGGCAAGTGCAAGGGCCTGAGTTCAATCCCCGGTTCCACTGGTACATCTACCTACTCCCTAAGAAAACTATAAATATGCTATGCAAATATGTACTAATAAAACCCCCCACAACTTGAAGTGTTTCTCTTCATTATTTCTAATTACTCCTTTAGGAAAACTAGTTAGATACGCTTTAAAAATGTTTAACAAGGAATTCCTCCCTTTTCAGACTATTACCAAATCCTAATTGCAATGTTTGTTAAGCTTTCCCTTCCCAGGGAATGACTCTTCAATTATTTTTGCTAGTAGAAATCTAAGGTAGGGCTCTCATATAGCGTGGCTTGAGTTACAGAGGCATCTGGATCCAAGTTCTAGATAAAGAGTAAATGTTGCTCTTCTTAGTCAAGAGCAGCCAGGTGGAGTTCTGGTGGGAAGGGGTCAGTCCCAGCCAGATAGCAGGGACAGAGAGCAGGAAAGACTGATTTCTAAAGAACTTAAAGGTATTATTTCCAAGAGGAGAAAAAAATGGATGTTGGGAAAATAAAACCAATGTGTGTTCATCACTTCTATATTTGTTCTCTGTGATGGATTTGATTTTGTTTCCTCAGATGCATATTAAAGGCCTGACCTTAACTATAATGTTATTTGGAGATGGGAATTCAGAGAAAAAGGCATGAGGATGGGGTTCTCTTTATGGGGATATAAGAAAAGTTAGTGCCACCCTCCCTCCTTTTCTTCCTCCCTCCGTCCCTTTTTTCCTCCTTCCCTTTCCCCTCCCCCAGGCACTTTATATTTTATGCTTTTTCACATGGATGCTGCACGTTAAAAGGCATGACTTTAGCCCACCTAATAAGACTTTAAAAAAAATTTCCCATCAACGTATACCTATTTGCTGAGCTGCGCAATTTCATTGATACCAAACACTTTGAAATTAAAGGCATTTGCACATGCAAACTATAACCCCCCCTTCAGAAAAAATTTTTCCTGCTTCTCTTGTGCCATGTGGGGACACAGTTAAAGAATAAAGCAGCAGAAGATCCCCTTGCTGAACCCTAATCAACTCATGGGCACCTGGCTTTTGGCCTCCCAGCTGCCCATCCAGTCCCTGGTATGTTGTTACCAGGGCCAAAGCATACAAAGACACCCCTGTGCTACAATCCCTTCACACTAGACAAAAATTAAAAATTAAATTCTATCCTGGCACTTCTTTTTAAAATCTTGTTCAAATATCTTTGTAAAAATGTGTAATATTTTTAACATTCTATGGGGATTTAAATTTTAAAATATCCATGGTTGTTGGAAAATAGCAGTTCCATTTTATGTCTAAGATGTTTGATATTCAAACAGTGATGTTAAGCCTAATTGCCTCTGTTACAGGGTAATAATATCATTAAGCTCCTCTTCTGGATGGTTAGCAACTAAAGTTTGCAGAACAAAAATTAGAGAGATGAACTAAAAAGATAGCCAATATTTTGGCCCTAACCCTCAAAAGTCAGTGAGAACTCAGGACATAAGAGAACCTCTGCTGTGACATCCTATAAATAAGTGGTGCCCCAAATTTTCTGAGCAAGGGGATTATGGGACCACAGAGGAAAGTGATCGACAATGTAGAGTGTGTCTAAGGAGAGTCACACAGAGAGAAATTCTGTCAGGCTTTCACAGAGAGCAAATTGGTCAAACAAGGACCATGACTCATCCAGATGGCTGACACGGACAAAAGATCTACAGGGTTCTGCACATAGTTCCAGGGTAAATTCTGAGAGGATTTGACTGACTTTGTCAGACAGCAAAAGTTACATTTTTTGTTATATAGGTCTTTCTTTAACTTAGTCTTAACCATCTAGCAGATAAGTGTAACCATATAAAAAATAAAGCTATATTAATATGATGAGCTGTAAAGGCTCAAGTCAATAAGTTCTGACAATTGCCAGATGTGCTGCTAGTGCACTACTACAATGGACTAGTGCTCTATATTGGGTTATTTTATTGAATTCAAGTACCTACAAACTTTAGACTGGCATCAAGTGTGAAAAGGTTCTTTAAGGACTTCTCCAGATGCAGCTTCTCTAACTGCAATGATACACACATCTCTGGCAAAGCAAGACAAAAAAGGTGGATATGTTGGGAAAGCTAGGAAACTGATCAAATGTGTGTAGATGGGTCTAGATCTCAGTGTCAAAAGCAAACAAGCTACCTCACGCCTGAGATAAACATCCTGTCTGGTTAAATTCATCTATTAGTCACTAGGAAACCTTGTGTCACATGTTACTAACTTTGCAAAAGTATGAATAAAATACTGTTTTGTTGCAGAAAAAATATATATGTATACACAAGATAGGATAGATATACAGCTACTTTCTCTTAGAAGAAAGGTTTGCACTAATATTGTTATGAATAACTACTATGATGACAACAATATGCAATGTATTAATTATTATAACTGTTCTACTAACCTATTTTGAAACTGTTTCATTGCTATTTTTTTCTTATTAAAATGAATAAAATATGCATTTATTGAAAAATGACCTTGTTCATAGAATTTATTGTATGTAGGGTATATTTCAAATACCTTTTTATAGCTAAAAGGCATATATGGTCTGGAACTACCGAACTCCAGTTTCATCTCATGCTATTTTCTCCTTCACCCTTAGCACTCTTTTTTTTTTTTTTTTTTTTTTTTTTTTTTTTTTTTTTTTTTTTTTTTTTTTTTTTTTTT
>PVKA01055494.1:0-10307 GCA_004027165.1 Ctenomys sociabilis
GAGGCTGAGATCTGAGATTGACCATGTCAAGAAGCAGGTACAGAAGACAGACTCAGTTCAAGCTCGTTTCTACGAATTTGAGCCTCTTGGCTTACTCTTTGATGGGAATGAAGGCCCAGGTCTGCTCCCCTGGAAAGTACCAGGTGATAAGTCCATGCTGTTTGCTTCTCCTTCAGTGCGCCAATCTGCAGGCTGCCATTGCTGATGCTGAGCAGCGTGGGGAGCTGGCGCTCAAGGATGCCAGGAACAAGCTGGAGGGGCTGGAGGACGCCCTGCAGAAGGCCAAGCAGGACATGGCCAGGCTGCTGAAGGAGTACCAGGAGCTCATGAACGTCAAGCTGGCCTTGGACGTAGAGATTGCCACCTACAGGAAGCTGCTGGAAGGCGAAGAGTGCAGGTGAGTCCCTCGCACACAGCCCAGACCTCTGAGATCTCCAAGATGTCCTACACTCAACACAAGATCATAACAGGAGCCGTAACTGTAATGATTGTTCTTATAACAGAAACTGAAGAGCTGTTCCCCATTAGCTATTCCCAGCTCGAGGCTTTTCTTGGGCTGCAGGTAACAGTTTTCTAGGTCTCATTTCCTGTGTTCTTCTCCTCCTAGGCTGAATGGTGAAGGTGTTGGACAAGTCAACATCTGTAAGTACCTGGCTTCTTTGCCTCCCCTGTCCCAGCCCATCCCTGCCTCTTTCAAGTAGAATTGTCTCACTGTTTTCTGTGTCGTTCCCTCTTCACAGCTGTGGTGCAGTCCACCGTCTCCAGTGGCTACGGCAGTGGTGGCAGCATGGGCAGTGGCATGGGCCTGGGAGGAGGCAGCGGCTACTCCTACAGCTCTGGTCACAGCGTTGGAGGTGGCTTCAGTTCTGGCAGTGGCAGAGGCATCAGCATTGGGGGTGGCCTCAGTTCTGTTGGGGGCAGCTCGTCCTCCATCAAGTACACCAGCTCCTCCTCCAGCAGGCAGAGCTACAAGCACTGAAGCCCTCTCAGTGCCAGGCAGGCGCTTGGTCCCTCTGGCTACATGGCTTCTTGTTAGGCTCTCATCCTCTCATGTCCTCTGCTCTCTAGTTACAGCTGAGCATGGGCAAGTCCCTCATTTTACTACTAGATCCTTTCCTTGTTAGTTGCTGACCTTCAGAATCTAACTTCTGGTGCAACATCCTGGTTTACTCACATTTGTTTCTGCACTGTATTGCTCAGTTATCAAGGTCTTGCCTGTATCTCATTTCACTGACGTTGAACACTACAGGAGAATTACCTATGCCACTGCCACCACCAAAGATCCTTATTTAGGACTTACCTCAGAACAGGGCAGCTACCCTTTCATCTCAGCCAGCTTCCACATGTTGTGAGACTCTCTTGTAGCAACTGTGGTAGCCTGAGTCTTTCAGTGTACAGACCAATACTCTTGTGATATCTCCACTGCTCCATGCTTTCTTATAACTTCTAAATAAAGCACATTTATGATATAATGCGTTGCTCAGTGTTGCATTACTTGATCCCAACTGTGCATTACTTTTTGTGTATTAATGTTCTATCTTCTTTAATAATGGGTAATAGTTTGCTACCTCAGTATTCAGCTTCCTTCTCAGGTTTTGGCAAGTGTGCAGAAATCTTGTCCACTATTATTGTGCACTTTGCTTTAAGTGTCTATACCATGAACTATCAGGAGAAAATATGTTCCTGACCCATTAAAGCAATGGAATAAGATGAAGTCTGTTTGAGAAGCAAACTAAGATATTTGGTATTTAGTTACAGAAACCTCCACAGAGGGTGTCAGTTTCCCACACAGCATTATGGCACACAGGTGCAAAAGAAAGACACAGAGATATTGTTGTGTGATTGGAGAGCTCCGGGGTGATCCAGTACTCTCTGTGGAACAAAGGCCATGCCTCCAAAAAAGCCCATGGCTTATATTGTTATCAATCAGGGAGGTCACTTGGGGCTGCATCTGAGTGCTAAGGAAGAGAAACTTTTCAGACATTGGCTGTGAAGAGAATCAGAGCGCTTTCCCCCAGCCACAGACACCCTGGAATCAACAGTGCAACAGACAGCTTGATGGATGAAGAGCTAGCACCTTTACAGCCCAGAAGGCGTAATTGTTCCTGAGTCTCATGGCCTCACAGGCTCTTATTCAATCCCCCATCCCAGGTGTAAACAAGGGATAGAGTGAGGCGGTCCTCATGCACATTGTGCAATGGCGCACGTTGTTGTCTCAGCCAGACTCGATCACAGGATTTTGCAAATTCAGGGAACATCTGCTTCTATATGGCCAGCTCTGCATATGTCAGTGAATAGGGCTGAAATAAGGGTTGGGTAAAGATTAAGGCAAGTGGCTTGTTTTCTCAGCAGAGTGCAGCTTGGCTATCTCCCACAAGCAGTAAGATTACCTCCATTACTATAAAACTTGCCGGGCAGAAGATATCAAGATCAAGGGTACAGTATGCATTCTTATGAGTTCCAATTGTCATTCTAGAACTGCATTGTAATGTTCTATGTCTAGATGTTCTCCCCAAAGCCTCATGGTAGTCAGTGAGGCAGGCTTCTAGACTTTGTGATTAATTCATGATCCAAGGCTGGGATTATGGGTCTGAGTGCTGCTGGGATTATGGGTGTGAGTGCTAACCCACCCTGGGGGCAGATAGCACAGGGGTGATATAGGGAGGGAGAGAGGCTTGCTGTCTGCCTCTGCTGCTGCCACAGCTGCTGCTCGTCCCTTGGCTCTTTGCTGTTTTCCTCCACCATGAACAGCTGCTCTCTGCCATGTGCCATGTGCCTTAGAGCCAGCTGAGTATGGACTGAAACCTCCACGAACTGAATTAAATAAACTTTTCCTTCCCTAATTTTGGGTGTCCTAGCAATGAGAGAAGAGTAACCGAGACATGCATCCTGAGGAAATGGTGACGCAATGAGAAAAGTTGGGCCCACCTGGGTACACATTATAACGATCCTCACAAACGAGAATCTGGAGCCCTTCCACTTGGTCAAATAAGGACCAAAACACTGGAGTGTAGACTCAAATTCTAATTTCTTGGCATGTGAATAAATAGAAGAGGCACATTCCTGCTTCTCACACCCTTTCCTCTCACTGACACTTGGGGAAGCTGAGTTTGTGGTGTTTGGGAAGGTAGGCTCATTCCTCTCTCCACAGTAAACTATTGGCTTTAACTTCTAGGAATGAGGGAGGGAAAATTCAGTAAGGTTCAAGCTTGGTCAGCTGACTGGTAGTCTTCCAGAGCTATGGCTACCTCAGTGTCCCACCAGTGATAATTATCTCCCTACCTCTCAAGTTCTGATACCACGAGGGCTATTTTCTTGCATTCTGTTGGTTTTTCTGGAGCCATCTGCAGCATCACCTGCTGTGCTCAGCTGTCACTACTCTTTCTGCCACATAACTGGCTTTTGTTTAAGTGCCAATTCACTTCTGCCCAGAAGTTCCTTGGCAGTAGAAGGTTGAAGATTGGCTTCCAAATTCCAAGCCCACTTACCTGTACCCACAGAAATAATGGAAAAGAAAATTGTTGACTGGGAGAGTTTCCTTTGTGCATTACAAAACACCAGAAAGGACAAAATAATATGGTGCATGTATTTTTAAAACACAATAAATTACCATGGACAACTTGCTGTCAAAGTTTGATTACCTTCATTCAACAGAACAAACATTAGATGACACTAAATAACAAATTTTACAAAATGATAAGTAAATCATCAGAACTGCCACAGACTTATTAAATAAATTGCTCATTAATGAAAAAAATTCACCAAACAAAAGGACTATACTATATTTTTACTGGTTTTCATGACTTGTGCAGGCAGCTGGGCCCTGGGAGGGGTCCATGGGAAATTAAGAAAAAACAAGACACGTAATAAAGGCAGAGCTGCGGCCCAGGGGAACATGACCTCTCTGATGAAGGGGTGACCAGCATAGTCTGTGTCTTAATTTATACACAGTATAAAGGCCGGAAGCATGCAATAGGACTCAAAGCAAAACATTCTCAGAGCCATCTAGGCTGTAGTTAGCAGGGAGGAGACACCTGTTCATGTGCTGCTGAGCTAGAGGTCAACTTGCTTGTGATGTTTCATGTTTGTGGGACACACTTTGATCTCATCTCAAGGAGTTCACCGACCTTCTGCTCAGCTGCTCCCTACAATTGGTTGATTTGCCTGACAATTAAAAAATCAAATGAGGTTGGGGAGATAGCTCAGTGGTATAAGCACCTGCATGGCAAGTACATGAACCCAGGATGGATCCCCAGGACCACATGCCATGCTAGCCAGGAGGGTGGGTTGGGAGAGAGAGTGGGTGGGGGAGGGAATCCAGGGCAGTACCAGCTATCAAAAATGGGCGTTGGAGGTGCAAGGTTGTAATCCCAGTACTGAGGAGGTTGAGCCAGGAGGATCATTACAAGTCTGAGCTATGTAGCAAGACCCTGTACCTAATAAATAAATCTATCAAAGATTATATATATATATATATATATATATATATATATATATATGAAATGAAATTAAAAATCTTTATAAACTCTTTTATAAAATCTTTATAAACCCTTTTAGGAAATAGAAGCAAAAGGAGTACTTCCTAGTTTAATTTATTCAGAACAATGTAACTGTGATAACACAACTAGATAATGAAGCCTTGAGCAGGCCAAAGTACAGACTAACACCTCTCATGAACACAGACACAAAATTGTGCAATTCAATAGAATCCCAGCAATGTTCAGTTAGATAGTATCATAATAATTCCTACTGAGCATACAACAAATTACTCACCAGGACCAAGTGGGCTTTATTTTATATATGTAAGACTGTTTAACATTTAGAAAGCAGGTATGCATTAAGGAATAAAGAAGAAAATCTGCTTATTATAGTGAGGCAAAATAGGTGCATTACATAATCCAATGTCTACCCATGCCCCATTCTTAGCAAGTAGAAATAAAGGGCTACAGTTTGGAGAATAACAGCTAACTTCATTTTTCATGTTAAGAGCCAGGACCCTTTTTCTCTGAGGTTGAGAAGAAAGCAAACTAGGTTTCTCCCCCCACTGTTTCTCTCACAACACTACAAACCCAAGTAGAGTAATGAGATGAGTAAAAGCAGTAAGAGATGTATGTACATTAGAAAGAAAATGACATTTTATTTTCATGTGAGATTGTGTAGAAAGTCTAATGAATCTGTCAAAATCTTCTTGGATTTAATAGGCAAGAACAGCAGCCCTGGAGAGAGAGCTTGGTGTTCTAAGTGCCTGCCTGGTGAGTGCAAGGACCCAGGTTCAATCTCAGGTACCACATGCCCTGCCAGCACTGGAACCCCAAGCACACTGTGCTGTATACCAAAACCATGCATGGTGGCATTCACCTGTAATCCCAGTGCTAGAGAGGCTGAGACAGGAGAATCACTATGAATCCCAGCAGTATAGCAAGACCCTATACCAAATAAATGAAGATAGCCTAGCCCTTCAATATCAGTGAGGATTCACAACATAAGAGAACCTGGGCTATGACATCTTGTAACTAAGTGGTGTCCCAAATTTTCTGATCAAGGAGATGGATTATGGACCCACAGAGGACAGTGATTGACAGTGTATAATGTGCCTAAGGAGAGTCACCTAGAGAGAAAAAATTATTTCAGGCTTTTACGGAGATAAAATTGGTCGAGCAATACCTGTGACTTATCCAGGTGGCCAATACTGACAAAAGATGCATAAGATACTGTACTTTGTTCCAGAGCAACTCCTGAGGGGATTTGACTGACTTTGTCAGATAGCAAAAGTTACTTTTTTACTTATGTAGGTCTTGCTTTAACTTGGTCTTAACCATCCAGCAGAAAAGTGTAATCGTGAGGTATAAAGAGTAAAGCTATATCAATATGCTGAGCTGTAAAAGGCTCAAGTCAACAACTTTTGACAATTGCCAATTGTAGCTGATAACTCACTACAACTATGGACTATTGAACTATATTGGGTTATTTTTGCTGAATTCAAGTACCTACAGTATTTGGACTGGCATCAAGCATGAAAAGGTCCTTTTAAAGACTTCTCCAAATACAATACAGCTCATCTAACTTCAATGGAACACCAATCTCTGACTAAACAAAACAAAAATGGGGGCTATAACTAAAGGACTATTTTGTTGTGGGAAAAAATATATATACAAGATAGGACAGATATACACCTATTTTCTCTTAGTTCATTGAGAAGAAAGGTTTGTACTAATATTGTTTAGAAAAGATCTTGTCCTCTGAATAACTATTACCAAGACAACAATATAACATTATTATAAACAATAATGTATTAATTATTGAAACTGTCCTACTGACCTGTTTTGAAGCCATTTCATTGCTGCATTATCTTTTTTTCTCATTAAAATGAATAAAAATAAAAAATAAATGAAGATAAGTAAAAGATTTTTTAAAAATCAGAGTTTTAGGATAAAGACCACTGCATAAAAAAGTACTTTTCACATACTAAGAGTTGAAATTTGCAGTTAAAAATCAACACTCTTCAGAATATCACTAAAATATGAAGTATCATGCATCAATCTAATGATTTAGATAGCATGAGCCAGGGAGATGGCTCAGTAGAATAAGTGCTTGCCTGGTAAGCACAAGGGCCTGAGTTCAATCCCAGGTTCTGCCAAAGGGAAAAAAGAAAAAGAAAAAGAAAATGATTTAGATAGCAGGTCTGTAGCTGGAAAGCTAGAAAATACCAGTGAAAGAAATGCCAAAGGTAAATGAATTAAAAAATATTCCATATTTGTGGACCAGCAGTCTTGCTATTACCACTCAGTCAATTCTTTCCGACTTAGTATTTAGACTCAACGCAACTTCAGTTTCCATCCCAACACACCATTTTAAAAATATTGTCAAAGTGAATAAAGCTCATAAGGCAAGGTCCGGGATTTTTTCAAGCTGAATTGGTGGAAGAAAACTCATTTTTCATGCTAGTACTCTTACACATGGTAGTGTAGATGAAATCACGACATCATGCATTTGTCAAAAAACATAGAATAACCTTTTCATTTTCAAAATATTAGGCTAATTATCACATTTCTTGTACTTTTTCTTTTTGGGGTACAGCAGGTGAAATTTCTCCCCCAGTTATTTTGAAATATGATGTCTGTTGCTATTGACTGTCATCCTGCTGGGCAGCACGTCTCCACATTTATTACTCTTTTCTCCCTGTGTTTGTGTGAGAGACAGGGTCTCACTATGTAGTACAGGGTATATTTGAACTGACTTATACAGCCCAGGCTGGCCTTGAACTCACAGTGATTTTCATGCCTCAGACTCTAGAGTGTTGGATTATACGTGTACACTGCCTTACCTGCCTTCCTTTGTATGTGTTGAGTAATGGTGTATAGCCCTTATGAAACAAGTCTTTTACCAACATTTTGTCCTAATCTGTGCCTTGGCTTTTCATTCTTTTAACATTGGCTTTTCACAGAGCAGAACTTTTGTCTGTAAAGAAACCCAGTTCATCAATAATTTCTTCATGTTGTATGCATAAGTCAAGGGTATATCTAAGGTCATCCTTGGTTCCCTTTCATTCTTGTAAGTTTTATAGCTTTGTATTTTACATCTGGGATTGTGGTCCATTTTGAGCTGGTTTGATAGAACACATGTAGCCTGTGGCCAGATTTATTTTTCTTTGCATGTGGATGCCTTTTGCTGTAGCACCATCTGTTGAAAACACAATTTTTGTTTCACTGCCTCTTTTTCAACAATCGGTTAACTGAATCTCTGGGCTCATTTTCAGCTCTCTATTTTGTCCCTTGATCAATTTGCCTTTCTTGTGCCAGTGTCACACTCTGTTGATTATTGGAGCTTTGTAGTCGGTCTTTTAGTTGGGTATTGTTGGTTGAGTCTTTTTTTCTTCAGTATTGAATAAGCTATTCTGGATGTTTTGCCTTTCAATATAATTTCATAATCAGTATTTTGGTAGCTTCTCCAGTTAAAATATTGTGGAGCTTTGGTTGGGAAATATCCCATAGAATTTTATACCCCAAAGTGAATATTACTGTTTTCAGTAAAACAATAATAATGTTGAGATAGCTCATGACAGAATGTACAATGGGACAAAAGAGTGAAAGTTACTACAAATGTCTGAATGAAGTTCACTAAGATGGAAGAAAGTATGAAAGGCTCACACAAGCAACTCTAAAGAACTATAGTCTAATGGGTAAGCTTGTTTTGCCATGGAGGTATGACTGACAATTCTGAAATTATAATACTTACATGTGGAGGGCACCATAATCCGGAAGCCTTCGTTTCTATTCCTTTTATGGATATAAGTTACACTTCCTGTAAATTGTTGCATTATGACTTCCTGCCTTGTGTTCTTTTAGTTAGACTTCCTGTCACAAGCTCTTTTAGTTGATCACCTGAGTGTTATTAGCCTATAACATTACCCTAATATACCTACGTCATTAGTGACGTTGACTTCCCTTCCCTCTGCTATATAAGCTGTATCACTTCCTTGAATAAAAGAGACTTGATCAGAATCCTGTCTTGTCTCCATTTCTTGCGCACCTGTTCCTTGTCTTTGTCAGTCCCCTCTCCTCCCCCAGGTGACCTGTGCTGACTGACCCGCTGGACGGGACAAGTGGCGCCCAGCGTGGGGCTATCTGTACGGAGGATTCAGTGAGGGACCCGTCTGAGTGGCGGCCGAGTAAAAATGATAGAGGTCCGCGCCGTGGTTGCCTGCTGCGACGTCTGGATCTCGGTAAGTAGACGGCAATCTTTTTTCCCTTTTCCTTTGATAATGGGACAGGCATTAAGTCAGCATGAGATATTTGTCGACAGTCTCAGTAAAGCATTGCAGGCGCGAGGAGTAAAGGTTACAGTAAAGCAGTTATGTATTTACTTTCAGTTTATTCATCAAGTGTGCCCTTGGTTTCCCTTAGAAGGAACGATTGACTCAAAAAGATGGCACAGGGTGGGAGACGCCTTACAAGATTATTACAGGGTCTTTGGGCCAGAAAAGGTTCCCGTAACAGCTTTTTCCTACTGGACGCTCATTAATGAGATTCTCCAGCAGAGACATTGGAATCCTTTAGTTAAAAAGGCAGTTGCCGAGGGGGAGAAAGTCCTTCAATCATCCACACATAACACTCCCACTCTCTCTCAGGCAGAGTTGGATTCTCTTTCCTCTGCGGACAAGAGGGAGTTAGATGGCCCTGACTTTCCTCCTCCTCCCAATAATCTCTCTTATTTACGAGGAGGTGGGGCCACCGCCTCCTCCGCCTCCGCCGCCGCTGCCACTTCCACACACGGTGGCTCCTTCTATTTACCCAGACCTGTCTGCTCTTAACGACCAGGCACTTCATAATGGTGGCCTTGAGGAGGACACTGTGGACTGGCAGATGCTAGGCGGTGAGACTGCTCAGTATTGCCCGCTGTCGCCGCTGGCTCAGCCTTCTCAGAATTTACAGGACAAAGGGGAATCCTTGGATATGTTCCAGGGGCTAGAAAATGAAGTGAGGGACCTTCGTAAACAGTATTACTTGGAAAAGCAGCGTTTTGATCTCACTCAAAAACTTGCAGTGCTCTGCCATAGGAGGGCTGACCACGAGGCACCGCCATCTTGCCTCCTTCTTCTCAACCCAGTTATAAGAACAAAGACAAGATGGCTGCCCGTTGGGCATTTCCCATGACTGAGGCAATGAGGCCAGGAGGCGAGGGAGAACAACCCCAGGCAATCAGGGTATGTGCTCCTCTTGATTTAAAATTACTGAAAGAATTAAAATCAGCTGTTACTCAGTATGGTACAACAGCCTCTTATACTCTTGCTGTATTGGGATCAGCAACCCAGGGATGGCTCACACCCGACGATTGGAACATGCTGGCTAAGGCTGCCTTATCAGGTGGTGATTATTTGCTTTGGAAGTCAGAATACTCTGACGGTTGCTGTGAAATAGCTAAAGGTAATGCACAAGCGGGAAACAGCTGGACTTATGATATGTTAACAGGATCCGGAAATTTTTCCACCACTGAAGCTCAAATTCGATATGAGGCAGGACTGTTTGCTCAGATTCATGTTGCTGCCTCTGAGGCATGGAAAAAACTGCCCTCCAGTGGGGAGGGTAGTGCCTCTTTAACTAGTATCAAGCAGGGACCCGAGGAGCCTTTCTCAGACTTTACACATCGGCTGCTTCAGGCAGCTGAAAGACCATTTGGCTGATTTTGGTAATCTCAAATTCATTCATGTGACTATTGATACCTTTAGTGGATTTATTTTTGCCTCCCTCCAAACCGGGGAAGCTACTAAACATGTTATAGCCCATATGTTACAAGCATTAACTGTGTTA
>PVKA01055495.1:0-10282 GCA_004027165.1 Ctenomys sociabilis
CTCGAATGCAGTAGGAAGGACTTTATTGCTGGGAGTGCAGTGCACTGAGGCTGGCAAAAGTGACAAGGCCTTTCCACCATTCCACAATGCCTTGCTCAAGCACAGACAGATTTCTAAGCACAGAATAATTATTCATTCGTATATCCCAGGTCAGCAGTCCCAGATCAGCAGCAGGATCCTGGGCCCACTAACTGTCCCAATAGCTCCGCTCTTTCTTTTGTGAAAGCAGGAAAATCAAAAATGAAGATGATGAAGGAAAAGAAAAAAACTTTAAATGACAATTTTTTCGAAGTGCACAGGAACCAGGGGATCTTGAGGGTCTCCACGCTGAGGTGGTTCACATGCCACAATGTATTGTTTGAAATAAGGGCGATCCCTGTAGCGGCAGTTAGGAAACTGGGTGTTTCTAACGTGAATGCAGTCAGTCATACTCACACGATGGGCACTTTGGTAGCAGTTCGTTGCTGGACTATGTGGGCAGGGCATTTGGTTCCCTTTACAGACATCAATCACATGCTGAACAGTGTCATGCACAAAGGTGTTTTTAGGCTTACACTGCTGGTTAGGTGTGTTGACAGCAATCATTGCCTTGTCACACTGGAGAGGCGTTGGCTGTATGTGCTGAATTTTAAACCACTGAAATCTGGTGTACTGTGGAGGAATAGCCCAAAGAGGACACAGTAGCCCCAATAGGCCCAACAGCACTAGCAGAGGAAGTGTCCTGACTCGCACCATCTTTCCTGCATAGGAAAAGAGAAGATCATGGGAGCATTGGAAACAACAAGGGCAAAGTCACTAGTCATGACTATTTACGGTTTTTGTTTTGTGTTACAGACTTCATAACTATTTTAAAAATCTCACTCACATAGTCTGAAATTCCAGTGAAAAGAATGTGAGGCAAGTCACCCTCTCCTGTGCCCGGCATTCCCCACTCACCCTATGATCTGTGCTTCTGCATTCAATAACCCTCACATCACAAACCTTGCTCTTTACCCCTTCCCTGATGAGATGCTGACCTTCCCCTCTGACCACCTGCTCCCAGCCATCTCCATTGTCCTGCTCATCCCAGCCCTCAGGTTTCCCCTCATACCAGGTATCCGTGCTGGGTTCCTCCTGAGCGCTGAGGGTCTGAGGAATTCTTCTTTTGTGCTTTGCAAAGCTGAGTGGCACTGCTTGGACAGGCAACAGAACCTAATCTGAGCCCACAAAGCAGAATCCTGCCTCTTAGCACATGCAAACTCCTTAAATAAAGCAGAGCTCAGAAGTAAAACACCCTTGAGCAATATTTTCCGTAGAATTCACTCCCTGCATATGAGTACATGTTTGTGCAATGGTACAGATAAGGTTACCAGTTGTTCCTGCCCAGAAGCGTCCTGTGGCAGCCTGTGCCCATCAGTATCTGTTATCTTGAAGGCTGATCTCAGCCCTGTTTCTGATAAGAATGGCCCTTATGGTTCTGAAGAAAGAAGATTGTATGTAACTCTGGATGGCACCTGCATTCCCCAGGTTTATGACTTCCTCCTGTCCCCACAGGTTGAAAAGTTTCTAAGGAACCAAGCTTATACTACAGGAATATCTGCATCTCTCTGCAGCCTCAGATGTTTGTGTGCTAGAGAACAACAACAAGAAGAAGAAATACCTGCTCTATCTGTAAACTGCATCCTTGCCCTGGTCCTGCACTCAGGCTGTAGGCCAAATTCCAGCAGAATGGGGGGCCCTAATGAAGTCCTCCTGTTTCTCAGGGTGTCCTCTAACCTGTTCAAAATTCTCTGAGATTTATGCTATGTGGATGAGTCCCTACAGGTTTCATCTTCTCTTTCACCTTTATCTTTATTTACACACAAAACATTCTCCTTTCTGAGCAAAGATACTCAAAAGTGTCTTGAAGGAATTGATCATCTCCTCCTAAAAATTTAGAGCTTTCTTCTTATTTAAGACCTTCAGGTTTTGAGTTTTATCATTTTGTTTCTTATATAGTTCCCTGTTGAAGGTACAGCTTTATATTAAAATTCAACTTAAAATATTCTACCACGAAGAATCATTTTATAGAAAACTGAAAGAACAAGGATAGCAGTAAAGATTTTTAGAATAGGTTTGCTCTCAGAGCACAGGTGTAGTGAAAACCACTGGGAAATCGAAGCCAGCATGGGAAAGGAAAAGACTCAAATTAATGTCATCATCATCATCAGACACGTGGACTCCTGCAAGCCCACCACCACCAGCCATCTGGTGTACTACTGCGGTGGCCTTGCAATAAGAACCATTGAAAAATTTGAGAAGGAGGCTGCTGAGGTGGGGAAGGGTTCCTGCAACGATGCCTGGGTCTTGGATAAGCTGAAAGCTGAGTGTGAGCATTGTATCACCATTGACATCCCCCTGTGGAAATTTGAGATCAGCAAGTATTATGTGACCATCACTGATGTCCCTGGACACAGAGACTTCATCAAAAACTTGATTACAGGCACATCTCAGGCTGACTGTGCTGTCCTGATTGTTGCTGCTGGTGTTGGTGAAATTGCAGGTGGTATCTCCAAGAACAGGCAGACCTGTGAGGATATCCTTCTGGCTTACTCCCTGGGTGGGAAACAGCGAATTGTTCTTGTTAACAAAATGGTGTCCATGGAGCCACCCTACCGCTGAAACAGATACAAGGAAATTCTTAAGGAAGTCAGCCTCTACATGAAGAAAATTAGCTAGAACCCTGACATGGTATCTTTTGTGTCAGTTTCTGGTTGGAATGCTGACAACATGCTGGAGCCAAGTACTAATATGCCTTGGTTCAAAGGATGGAAGGTCACTCGTAAAGATGGCAATGCCAGTGGAATCCCACAGCTTGAAGCTTTGAATTGAATACTACCCAGTCGCCCTACTGACAAGCCTTTGTGGCTGCCCCTCCCGATGTCTACAGAATTGGTGGTGTTGGCCCTGTCCTTGTGGGCTAAGGGGAGACTGGTGTTCTCAAACTGGAAATGGTGGTCACCTTTGCTCCAGTCAACATCACAACTGAAGTCAAGTTTCCTGAAATGCATGATGAAGCTTTGAATAAAACTCTTCAGGGGGCCAATGTGGGCTTCAACATCAAAAATGTGTCTGCCAAAGATATCCAGCATGGTAGTGTTTCTGGTGACAGCAAAAGCAACCCACCAAATGTTTTCACTGCTCAGGTGATTATCCTGCACCATCCGGGTCAGATCAGTGCTGACCCTGCCCCTCTACTAGATTGTCACACAGCTCACATTGCTTGCAAGTTTGCTGAGCTGAAAGAAAAGATTGAGCACTGGCCTGGTAAGAAGCTGGAAGATGGACCCAAGTTTTTGAAACCTGGTGATGCTGCCATTGTTGACATGGTTCCTAGAACCATGCCTACTGTGTTGAGAGCTACTCCAACTATCCACCTCTGGGTGGTTTCATGATACGAGACAAACAGTTTCTGTGAGTGTCATCAGAGCTGTGGACAAGAAGGCTGCTGGAGCTGGCAAGGTCACCAAGTCTGCCCAGAGAGCTCAGAAGGCTAAGTAAATATTATCACTAACACCTGGCACCCTACTCTTAATCAGGAGCAGAAGACCAGCCTCAGAACTGTTTCTCCCAATTGGCCATTTAAATGTAACAGTGTAAGACTGGTTAATGATAACAAATCCACATAAAACTTTCAGAAGGAAAAGAGAATGTTATGTGGAGCATTTGTGTGTCCGTGTGTGTGTGTGTGTGCGCGCGCACACACGTGCACGTGGCAGTTTTTAAGTTACTAGATTTCAAGCTCAATACTTTTTAATGGAAACAACTTGACCAAAAATGTGTGATAGAATTTTGAAACCCATTAAAACAAAGTTCAATGAGAAAAAAAGGATAGGAGTAAAAACAAGTCTAAAGTGAAAAATTTTGTCATATTTGTCCAATTTTGCTCAAAAAAAGATAAGCAGAACCCAACTCCCACCAACAGAGGAATGAATGTTGTATTTTTATGCAATGGAATTCTACTTAAACATAAACAAATATAAACTTGAAGCTTTTATAGGAGAATGCATACAGCTAGAGATCATATTCATAAGTGAAATATAGCAGACTCCCATATGTCCACATCATATTATCTCCCTATTGTAAGAAATTGAAAGAAGAGATAAGATTGAAAAGGTACGTTAGATATTGTGAAGGGAAGGAGACTGGTCATAGGAAAGACCAGGTGGGATAACAAGAAGGAAATAAGGAAGTGAAAGGAGAAATAACATGTCTCCACAGGAGAGCTAAGATAATTATAGTAATAATTGCTATTAGGAAACCAACAATGGTTATTAATATCGCACATTGTTATCTTCTAAGTAGTTGTTCAGATTAACCTATGTAAGCATGTGATGTTGATCAAACAAAAGAAACACTAACAATTCTCTTCGAGGAACTAATACAAGTTATGTATAGAATTTCTTTCCATTTATGTGTACCTTTCTTCGTTTCTCATTTCCCAACCCCAGTTCATCTTTTCTACTGATTTGTCTCTGTCTCTTCCACAGTGTCTATTGTACCTTTTGGGCTTTATTTACTCTTTCAGTTTCTTACTCATGTGAGTCTGGTTCACTTCACCGGTCTATGAGTGTGGGCTCCACTAGCAGGATTCTGTGCAGTGAGAATTGCATGAGTCCCATCCTGCAATTTAGGAAAGGAGTTGTCCTTCAGGCTCTGCCCTGGTACAGAGTGAGCTCAGTGATTATAGATCCTAAGTGTATGCACGTGATGAGGCCAGCAGGGGGCAGCACAGCTAAGAAATGCCTGAGGAGCTGTGAGGTGCTGGTCAATGAGGAGCAGAGGCAGATGCCTGCTCCAACACTAGACGTGAATGAATTATTGATTTCTATATGTTTCCATTGGGCCAGACCATGCACTCCTGAGATGCAAGATTTCATGTTCCAGTGCAAGTCAGGAATGTAGACATAGCTGCAGAGTCAAAAGCCTAAACACAGGAAAATGTGAAGGGGTGGACATAAGCACAATGCGGAATGGCTAGTTGAGGGCATTCGCTGTTCATCTCTTCTTTCCTTACCATGCCTGCTGCAGCACTCATTGTCCATCTCTATTCTTCACCAATATCTCCCAAGAAGCTTCCCGCCCACAATTCTTGCCTCCAGCCAGTCCTCCTTTCAGTCCAATCTGCTTCCAGGTTACTCTTCCAGTGTAAGGTTATGCTGAGTTCATCACTCTTGTCCAATTTTTTTTTTTTTTTTTTTTTTTTTGAGACTGAGTGTAGCCCAGGTTGGTAGCACTAGTACATCCAACTGTCTAGACGGCATCTTCCCTCTAGAGGAGCCCTGTATTAGACGCTTAAAATGTTTGAGTCCCAGGTGGAAATCCTGTTCCTTGCTCAGTCCCTAAATCTGCAGGTGCCTCATCAATGCCCTGAGGAGAATGCAATGTGCCCTGGAGCTGGTAGAAGGCATCAGCATCCATGCAACCCTGTATTGGGCTCACCTCAGCCCCGGGCCAGGCAGTTCTGCTGATTTCTCAAAGAACCAAAGCCAGTGCCTCATTCCAGGGTTGGTGAGAATGAGAGAGAAGAGTAGAGAGGGAACAAGCAAGTGGGGAAAAGTCCCAAGGTGGCTGAATGTCCCAAGGTGGCCCTATCGCTTGGTGGTAAGAGATAGGGGAGTGGGAGTGTGAATGGCTGTACTCCCTCTTGCCTTACACCTGTCAGAAGCTAACCCTGAGCTCCCTGACTGATGACTTTCTGTAACCCTCATCGCTCTCAAGGCTGCACCCTTGTTCACCACTGTGGCATCAGGTTTGTATCCTGTTCATACCTGACAGTGGGGTCATCTAAATGGATCCTCTCAGGTGTTCCACAGTAGCAAGAGAAGCTGGTTGATGTACTTTCTTGATCGTTAGGGGTAAATTGCATCTTCAAGTTGGGTTCACCCAATCTTCTGAATTTGTGCAGCTGTTTCCACTTCATGGTGATCATTGTTAATCTCTCCTTTTCATACAAACTTCAGAATACATTTGTCAATATTCATAATACAATTTTCTGAATTATTCCTTGAGATTGAGCTCACTCTATGGATCAAACTGAGAAGAAGTGAGATCTCAGTCACAGTGACTTGTTACCCAGAAGCATGGCATTGCTCAGTGTTTGTTCAGCTTAGTGCAGGTGCAAGCTGGAGGAGGGGAAGGGTGCCCCACCTCCCCTCTTAATTTGGCCCAAGTTTGAATCAAGTAAAATTCGAGTTTCTCTAGGCTATCTTTGTAGTAGTGATGGCAGACTGGCAGAAGAATGCAGTTATCACTGTAGAGGACCCCGACTGAGCCTTTACATCCCCACCCGTATCCCTCACCACCACAGTGTAACACGTGGACAAAACAATAAACACGTGAGTAACACCCAATCGTCACATATATAATGAAATGGTTACCTCAGCATTTCACTTTTCTTTTGGGGTAGTATAAGTGGTGTTGTGCTTTTAAGTTCAAATTCTTTTGTTCTTTGATGATATATAAAAATCAATTGAGATTTCAGTTGGGAAAGGCAGCACACTTCTGATTCCAGAATTCAGGAGGCTGAGGCAGGAAGATTATAGGTTCTAGGCTAAGAGTTTACCCAGCAACATAGAGACTCTGGGTCCCAAAAAAACCAACAAGCCTTTAGTATTTTTCTGTATGAACTTTGTGCCTTTTAAGTAACCTCACTGTCGGTAAACCACATATAGACATGTTTTTTCCCTGTGGATATTTAGAAGCCAAAGAAGCACTGTACATGGTGTCCATACCTGGAATGTCAGCTCTGAGGAGGAGAGGCTAGCAGACTGTCAGGGGTTCTAGGACAGCCTGGGGAACAGAGTGAGTTTTTAAGGCCAAACTGAGCTATATTCTGCACACCTATCTTAAAAGAAAGTATGGGACAACAGTTTCAAATTTAGAACACCCTAGTTTGCTTTTTCTCTTCGCTTATGGGTCTCCTCATCCACAATTTCCTGTTTTTAGGCCTTTTCACTGTTTTCACCTACGTTTACATTTTTTGCTTCATTCATTGCTGGTGTGGGTCCATTTCATGTTTTCTCTCCTTACTCTCACTCCTGCCTCCACCATTTCATCCATGGCTTTAAATTCCATCCTGTGTTTGTCTTCCTAGGCATAACATATTGTCTACATGCCTGATTTCTCTCACAATGGAACACAAACTCCTGCAGCTCAGTCATGCAAGATATGGGCCAATAAACACAGACAAGAGCCCATAATTCATTCACATGTACTGCTGCAGTACGGAGCATTACCAAGTATGCAAGGGCAGAAGACCACATTAACATTCAGACAACAGAGAGTTTGTCCTCTGTAAAAATCCATAACACTATAATTTGAAAGAGATGATGTAAATTCTAGAGACTCATCTGTAAAACAATGGAGAGAACCCTAGGACATAGAGGACTTCATTATGTGCGCCCTAATCAGCTGGGCTTTTGTGCTAAAGCCTGAGTGTTGACCAGAAAAAGGCTCCAGGCTCATGCGTGGGGCAGCGTCCTGTGTGTGCAGTGGCACCCAAGCAGCTGAGGCTTCCGAGGATGCAGACATTCTCATAGTGAAGGTTTGGTTCCTTAGAACCTTTTAAAATAGTAGGGACAGAAGAGTACCTTAAACCTGGATGCTGCAGTTGCCATGCGGAGTTACAAGGACTCTTTCTTCCAAACAATCATGGTCATTCTTATCAGGAACAGAGCTGTGCTCAGCCTTGAAGGTAAACAGATCCTGGTGGGGACAGGCTGCCCTAGAGCCCTGCAGAGTGGAGCACAGGGGTTGACCTTATCTGTCCCTTGCACAAGAAGGTACTGTGACAGTTCCCTGGAAATTGGCTCAAGGTTGGTTTTCTTGTGAAAACCACAGAAGAGGGCTGCTCCCCTCACAATGTATTCACTGGAATTTGAGACTATGCTAAAAGATTTTTTGAAAGGGTTATCAAATCTTTCTGTTTTTAATTAATTTTATAGAGAAACAAATAGTGAGACTATGGAATCTTTCAAAGCAAAACAGCAGTCTAAATAGTGAGGATCAGTAAGTTTGCTGTATTGCTTGTATTCTTGTCATGCTCTTCCCTTTTGCTACACAGAGCAGATGGTGCGAGCTTTGCAAGTTCCTGTCCTGTTGCTTTTGGGCCTAATGAGACTATCGTGTCCTCTTCTGGCCCAAACCCCTTTTCCCAGGTTTGAATTTGAGCACGCACAGCTAAAGCCTCTCCTGTGCGACCAGGCAATGAGGGCTGTCAGCAAAGCGGCTCAGAAGTGGCCGCCTACATACACCATTCTTCCCAAGGCTGTCCAGGATGTGATTGCCATCTGTACATTCCCCAAAACACCCTGCAGGAGTGGTCAGAACAAGTGCCACCTCAGTGCCTGTCCTGTGAGAATGACAGAGTGCCAGCTCAATGGAGGAGGCCAGTTTCCCACCTGCTGCTACGTTGATACAACATCCAAAACTTCACTGTAGCCTGTGACCCACTTCAGAATGTTGACCCTCAAGATCCCTTGATTCTTGTGTACTTGAATTGAAATAGTTAAAATTTTGATTGTTTCTTTTCTGTCTTCATAGGTAGTTTCTTTTACAGTGTCTTTTGCTCTTTCTGATTTTCTCCTTTTCCTTCATCACCTTCCTTTTTGATTTTCTTGTTTCCAAAAAAGAAAGTTTGGATATGTTGGGGCAGTTAGAGGGCCCATGATCCTGCAGCAGACCTGGGACTGAATTACAGATGAATAATTCCTTTGTGCTTGGAAATCTGTCTGTGTTGGAGGAAGGCAATGTGGAAAGAAGGAAAGCTCTAGGCCTTTCTGTTTTGTAAGCGTTTACAGAAAAAAATTATTTCCTACTGTACTCAAGTGAGTGTCAGTGTGTTTTCTTATTTTTTGTTTTTCATTTTAAAGAAGTCTATTGAAACAAAGAGACACTTGTTTTGTTTTGGTTTGGTTTTTTGGGTTTTTTGTTTGTTTGTTTGGGTTTTTTTTGCTTTTTTTGTTTTTGGTTTTGGTTTTGTTTTTTTTTTTTTTTTTTTTTTTTGCAGAACGAGAGATTGAACTCAGGCTTCTGTGCTTGCCAGGGAAGCACTTATTCTACTAGGCCATCTACCTGGCGAAAGGAGACATTTGTATTAAAGGCAAAAGTATTAGGGTTTAATGTTCTTTAATAAGAAATTTACTCCAACTTGAGACAAATTGCTCTATAAGTGAATTTTTTTATCACCTATTATCATCTCCTCCTTTTTTTCCAAGAGTGTTCTTTATTTTTTTCTTTCTTTTTTTATTTTTATTTTATTGAAGTACAATATCAATGAGACAGTCTTAAGATGTCTTGACAAGATAGATTTGACAAATTAATACATTGCAAACTGTTTTCATAATGTTTTGGTATCGTACAAGGTGCATACATGATATTATACTTACAGACATTATTATAGCAGATGTCTCTTATCAGTAAATTAAAAGAGTGTACCTGTTTCTGTACCTTATTTTTTATACCTGAATTACATCAAAGATTCAATAATACTTTCTATGTTGTTATTTTCCTAGTGGTTGTCCATAGTACTAGAAGCCGACATAATATCCCATCCAACCACCATTAGTGCAAATCTTGACTCTCATAGAATTATGTAGAAACATAGCGTTATCTATCCCAACTGTACTGTCCATACACACACATCATGATTCTTCCATTCCATACCCCTTCCTTTGTCTATACCTGTCAAAGATGGGCACTCCATTGTCATTCAACCAATTTATGTTCCTGAATTCGATGACATAATCCAACACAGTCCAGCATTGCACAACAATAGTGAGTTATCTGAAGAAGTTGTCAACCATAGCCATTTACAGCTCAACTTATTATGGCCCCGCAGTGTATACCTCATTTTTACACTTTTCCACTGGATGGTTAAGACCTAGATAGAGCAAGACCTATATAACAACACATGTACTTTTTGTTTCTTATGGGGTCAGTGAAGTCTTCTCATGGTTTACCTTGTAGTCTGTACCTTATTCTGTAGATCCTTTGTCTGTGTCATCCATGTGAATGACTCACAGCCAATGCTTGGCCAGTTTGCTCTCTGTGAGAGCCTGAGAGTGACCCGTCCAGCAGGCCAGTCATCGCAGGTCGCCTGGGGGAGGAGTGGGGACTGACAAAGACATGGAACAGGGACGCGAGAAATGGAGACAAGACAGGATTCTGATCAAGTCTCGTTTATTCAAGGAAGTGAAGTAGCTTATATAGCAGAGGGGAGGGAAGTCAACGTCATCAGTGAGGTAGATACATTAGGGTAATG
>PVKA01055496.1:0-10308 GCA_004027165.1 Ctenomys sociabilis
GTGTGTGTGTGTGTGTGTGTGTGTGTGTTACCAGGGATCAGGCAGGTGTGGTATACCCGGCCCTCCAATAACCTTACATAATCCTAGTCATACCTTTCATGATTTCACTCTCCTCATTCCTCACAGTGAGGACTACAATTTCACAAGCTAAGCCGTAGGGCAATGGTGGCTGAGCCTATGGCGCGAGTACCCCACCAGTCATTTGTGCTGCCTTAGTAGATACTCAGGCCATATCCAAATAACAGCATTACCTTCTCACCTTAAGAAACTAGAACAAGGAGAGCAAAGTAAAATCACAACAAGCTGAAGGAAAGAAAATAGGATCAGAGTAGAATAAGTAAAATCCAACACAAATTTAGATTAACTAGTGAAACTAAAAATTCTTTGAAAATATCAAAATCAAAAAGCCTTTAAACTATGCTAACCAAAAAAGATGCTTTCTTAATGATACAATTTAAATTTGTCACCCAGATTTCATACTTAGAAATGTAATCCCCAATAAATTCATGTCATATATTAATATAGTACATTTATAAAATGATATTTGAGAGATAGGATGTTTAAGAGGTGATTGGGGCAGGGCTGGCCAGATAACTCAGCAGACTAAAGCATCAGTTTAGACAGGTAAAGGGATCAGGGTTCGATTCCTGGCATGCCACTGTCCCTGGGGTGCACTGAGACATTGAGACTGGGCGTGGGCATGCCTATAATTCCATCTTTGGGAGGCTGAAAACAGCACGATCACTACTAGTCCAATCTATGTAATGAGACCCTGTACCAAATACATTAAAAACAAGCCGGGCGTGGTGGAGCAGGCCTGTAATCCCAGCACTGGGAGGCTGAGGCAGGAGGATTGTTGTGAGTTTGGGACCAGCCTGAGCTACAAAGTGAGCTTAAGGCCAGCCTGAACCGCATAGTGAGGCCCTGTCTCAAAAAGGCAAAAAAAAAAAAAAAAAAAAAAAAAAAAAAAAAAAAAAAAAAAAAAAAAAAAATAATAAAATAAAAACAAAAGAGAGAGAGGTTATTGGGGCATCCACCATTAAGATACATCCCTATTTATAAGAGCAAAAAAAAAAAAAAGCCGGGGTTTCAATCAGGTACTCAAAAAAAGAGCAAAAAACAACAACAACAAAAAGACAACAATACTAAATACCTTGGAATATACTTATAAAATATGCATGATTAATATGGAAAAAATTAAAATGTCAGTAGGATTTTTTTCCTACCCAGTTTGATTCTAAAGTCCATATGGAAAAATAAATGTGCAATAATTAAGAAAATTGTAAAATAAAAAGATAATGTCTGACCAACATTAAAACACAATAAGGCTACATTAAAAAACAATTTGACTCTAACACATTTTGAGACACACTACACATAAAGACAAAAAAATCCAGTATGGTGTGGTGACACATGCTTGTAATCTCAGTTCTTGGGAGGCTAATGCAGGAGGATCACCTTAAGTTTGAGGTCAGTCTAAGCTATATAGTGAGATCAAGCCCAGCCTGAACTACAAGGCAAAACCCTGTTCCAGAAGTTAATCCCAAAGATATACAGGAATTTAGCTTGTGGTGAATACTTTTATACAAATATATAAAAGATGGCTTATAATACATGTTACTAAGAAAACTAGCCCTCTGAGTGAAACACAGGTTGCAGCCTTACTTCATTCCTTACTGTAAAATAATTTGAGATTTAAACATTTTAAAAAAATAAAGAAACATGAGAGAATTCTAAAACCACATAAATTTTAGACTAGGGAACTAGATCTTTCTGAGGATAACATTCAAATGAGTTTCTACATATTAGATTTCTATGTATCACATTAGGAAGATGGATGTTTTGTTATATACTAAATTGGCCAGCCTTTGGGAAAACCAGGACTCTTCACTGCTTGAAAAATGTAAACCAGTATACTGGTTTACTTTCTTTGGGACAATAATTTAATACTGCTTTAAAACTTTAAATGTTTACAGTCTATAATCTAGCAATTTCAACTTTTAGGCATCTGTCCTAGAAAAACACAAAAATATTCAAACATGTTCAGGATGCTTATTATAGCATTGTTGTAAGAAAACTCAGCAACTATTTAAATGCCCCCAAATGGAAAATTTTATTTTATTTTACTATCTATCTATCTATTTATTTATTTTGTGGTACTGGGGATTGAACTTAGTGCCAGGCAAGCACTTATTCTACTGAGTTATCTCCCTGGGCCTGGAAAATTTTATAGTGATACTGTATAATTGAATATTTTATCACAATACAAATATCTGGGCTGTCTAGATAGCTCAGCAGACTAAAGTGCTTGCTTCAGCACAGTGCAGCAGCCGGGGTTTCAATCCCTGTCCTGCCATGCTGCCCCCCTGTCCTGCCACTGAGACTGGGTGTGGTGGCATGCACCTGTGCTTAGGAGTCTGAAAACAAGAGAATCACGATGAGTCTGATATATATAGTGAGACCCTGTAAACCCTAAGACCCTGTCCTAAATTCATTAAAAATAAAATCCAGTTTTTTCATTAATATATTTTTTCTGTTCAAGTAATCAATTCAGAATACTACAATATACTTAGAAAATTAAATTTTTAATGAAAAATTTAAAACTTGAAGCCAGGCATGGTGGAATACTCCTGCAATCCCAGCACTCAGAGGCTGAAGCAGGAGGAAGGCCGCAAGTTCAAGACCAGCGTGGGCTACATAGTAAGCTTAAGGCTATGCTGAACTGCCAAAAGAAAAAAAAAATTAAAATTTAAATAAAAAAAAAATGTAAACAAGAGTTGTTTAGCATTAAATAACAACCAAGTAGCCAGGCAGCACTCAGGAGGCTGAGGCACTCAAGATAACTGAGTTTGAAGTCAGTCATCTGGGCTATATAATAAGTTCAAAGCCAGTCTGAATTATATGCAAGACCCTGACTGAACAAAAGAAGAAAAAAAGTTATCTAAAAAAGAAAATTGGAAGGAGGGGGTGTTCTTTTTTTTTTTTTTTTTAATAATGTATTTGGTTGTTCCCGGGTCTCACTACACAGCTCAGACTGGTGGTGATCCCCATCCCCTCCTGCTTTCAGCCTTCCCAGCGCTGGGATTATAGGCATGCACCACTACAGCCTGCACTGGGGGCAGGGTTTTTTTTGAGATAGGGTTCCACTATACAGTGCAGGCAAGCCTTCAACTCATTTTACAACCCAGGCTGGTTTCAAAATTGCACCAATCCTCCTGCTTCAACCTCTGGAAAGTTGGGATTGCCGGTGTGTGCCATCATGCCTAGATATGCCTACAGAGATGTTAAAATAAGTTAGAATGGTCATGGTGGTCCATACCTCTAATCCCAGCACTGGGAAGACTGAAGCAGAAGGATCATTATGAGTACAAAGGTCAGCCAAGGCTACTTAAAATGAGTTCAAGGAGCTGGGCGTGGTGGCGCATGCCTGTAATCCCAGCACTGAGGAGGCTGAGGCAGGAGGATTGTTGTGAGTTCGAGACCAGCCTGAGTGACAAAGTGAGCTTAAAGCCAGCCTGAATTGCATAGTGAGACCCTGTCTCAAAAAGACAAAAAAAAAAAACAAAAAAAAAAACAGAGTTCAAGGTTAGCCTGTACTGTGTAGTGAAACCCAGCCTCAAAAAGACAAAACAAAACAACCACCACCTAGTAAAAAGAAAACTGAGGATATATCGTCTTTTTAGGTATTTCAAGAAGTCCACTATTTTTGTTGCATATTATATCATTTCTGTACAGACCCAAAGAAAGGACTCTGCCACATAATCCTGGAAGGATAGATGATCATGGGAAGGAAGGCAGTGGATAAAACTGGGACTGGGCAGTTTCACATCATAAATACCAAAGTTTGGGCAGGGAGATAGCTCAGTAGAATAAGCACTTGCCTGGCAAGTGCAGGGTCCTGAGTTCAACCCCAGTACCAAGAAATAAAAAGAAAAAAAGAAACTAAAGTTTTCCGCATGTTTGTGAGACATTCAGATTATCCTAGTAACACAGCTCTTCTAAAATCTAACATTTTTTTTTTTTTTTTGTCTTTTTGAGACAGGGTCTTTCTTGCTATACAGTTCAGACTGCTCTTGAGCTCACTCGGTAGCCCAGGCTGGTCTCAAATTTGCAACAATCCTCCTGCTTCAGCCTGCTGAGTGCTGAACTACAGGCATGTACCACCATGACCATCTTAACAGATTATTTATCTATTTCTTAAAAGACATATCACTATATCAATATTATATCACTGCCTAGTAAGAATAGGGTCCTGAGTTCAATCCCTGGTACCGCAAAAAAAAAAATATATATATAATAAAGGGGCCAGAAAGATAGCTCAGCAGATTAAAGTGCTTGCTTAGGCAGATGCAGGAGCTAGGGGCTCAGTTCCCAGCCTGCTGTGGCTGGTGCTGGCCCCACCTCTGGGGCACACTGAGAAGGCGACTGGGACTTGACATGGTGGCACATGCCTGTAATTCCAGTGCTTGAGAGGCTGAAAAACAGGAAGGATCCTTATGAGTCCTATCTTTGTAGTGAGACCCTGTACTAAATACATAAAAAATAAATGAATAAACAAATAAATAAAAATGTAATAAAGGTATGGAAAAAATTTCTGGTTGGACATGATGATGTTCATGCTTTTATTTGCTAAGAAAATCACCTTTACTATAAAAGGAAAACAGAGTATTATATAAAAAGCTATAAATCAGATAGGAAAAAAAGTACAATATTCTTAAAAGTTAGTATATTTGTATCTAATTTTTATTCCTTTCATTCTTATATGTGCACTATGATTTTTCTTTTAAAGGTCAAATATAAAAGAGGGCCAAGAGTGTAGCTCAGTGATAGAGCTCTTGCCTAGCATGTGCGAAGCATTAGGTTTGATCCTTAGCAGCCCCCCAAAATTAAAACTAAGAAGGGAAATCTGATTTTAGGCTGTTTCCCTCTTTTGCATAGTCTTCAATATGATTCCCAATATGTTAAACATTTTTCCTGCTCTTATTTCTACACAAAACTCCAAACTGATTCCATATTACTGAATCTATTTATTTATTTATGAATCTATTTAATTAATGTCCACTATCTTCCTTCTTACAGAGTGACTGGTTTTCCTCTCTAAAGTCAGCCAAAAAGAAAACCCATGACACTTTCTAGGTAATTAAAACAGAAGCAAAGCAACAGTACTTAAAGAAAATAACTTATCTTTTGTTTTGCCTTTGTTTTTTTGCAGTACTAGGGATTGAACTCAGGACTCCTGTGCTCACCAGGCAAGCATTTATTCTACTGAGCTATCTCCCCAGCCCTGAAAATAACTTATTTTATTTCATTATTAATATTTTTTTGATTGAATTGTCTTTTAGGGGAGATTTATTTTTGTTTTTGGTGCCAAGGACTGAACCCAGGGATTCCAGCTTGCTAGGCAAGCATTCTACCGCTGAGTCAAATCCCCAGCTCCATTTTTTTTGTTTTTAAATTTTAAGGAAAGGCCTACAAGGTGTTCAGGGTCTCACTACCAGATTGGACTCCTAGTGATCCACCTGTTTACAGCATCCTAAGAGCTGGGATTACAGGTGCACACCACTTTCCAATATGTTTTTTGAGACAAGTCTCACTATGCACTTCAGGCTGGTCTTGTGCTTACTTTGTAGGCCCCAGAGTGGTCTCGAACTCCAGCAATCCTCCTGTCTCAACTTCCAGAATGCTGGGATTACAGGCGTGTACCACCACACCCAGTTAGAAAAGAATTTCTTACACATGCAAAAAAAAACAAAAAACATAAACTTTATCATGTTGAGTGATTGGTTACTTTTTTTTTTTTTTTTATTTTGTGGCGGAACCTGGGATTGAACTCAGACCCTTGTGCTTGCCAGGGAAGCACTTATTCTACTGAACCATCTCCCTGGCCAACTGGTTACTTTTCAAATGAAACAAAATTTCAATACACACATACCTGTGGAACCATTGCAACTCTCTGGTTTCTTTTAGGCGATTTCGTATTTATTTGTCTGTCCTCTTCATCAGAAAAGAGTCGACTTCGCTTTGAATTTCTAAAAGGCTATGATAGAAATTTTTTAAATTAAAAAAATTAAATTAATTCTTGTTTCTGTCCTAAGTACAATTTTATATTTGTAAAATACAACTAACTTTGGATTATCAGCACACTCGAAGTAAAAAATAAATAATCTTAGATTAGATGATGATAGGGCTGGCCTGGGACAAAGGCATTAAATTATCCCAGGAAAAAAAATATATCTATATATAGATATATAGATATATTACTGTTCTAGGTTTGTTATCAAACTTGACATCCAACTTTCCATTAGAAAATAAAAATACTATATGTATACATAAATAAAGACATTTCATAACTATCTTTAGAGCTTAACAAAAATTCAAGTATCTGAAAAAAATGTTGTGTCCAAAGTACTATAAACAGTATACAATCCTCAGTTCTGCAAAAACAAAACAAAACAAAAAGAACACAATATACTCGAGTCTACATAACATGATAAAATTGTTATATTGAGTTCACTATATATATAGCTCACTCTATATTGAGCATTCTCATGAACAGGGAGAAAGAAGAGAAAGCATATCCCAGTACTGGAGAGAGCTCAGCAGACTGAGTGCCTACCCAACAAGTGCAAGGTCCTGAGTTCAATCCCCAATACCACAAAAACAAACAAACAACAACAAAAAAGCATATCCCAGTAAGATCCACATCCTTTCCTAAAGCTTTCTAGCCATGAATATTTCTCTATATGGAAAGCAGCTATGCTCACCACTGTCCTGCCAAGTTTTCATGCCCACTTGGAAAGGATACAGGTGCAGAGGGCTAACAATATATAGGCAGCACCCAACTAGGTCAAGACTAGAACCCTGAGCCGGGCGTGGTGGCGCATGCCTGTAATCCCAGCACTCGGGAGGCTGAGGCAGGAGGATTGTTGTGAGTTCGAGACCAGCCTGAGCTACAAAGTGAGCTCAAGGCCAGCCTGAACTGCACAATGAGACCCTGTCTCAAAAAAAAAAAAAAAAAAAAGACTAGAACCCTGAAATTAAACCCGCAACTCTTGACAGTCATGTTCTTTCCAAGTTTCCCTTCCATAACCATGGATAGCCAGAAGAGAGGAATGAGAATGACAGAACTGACAGGGAGGCCCCATCATTCACCAAGTCCAGCTGCCCAACCACTGCTGCTATCTAGACTAGTTCCAGGCCTGTTTCACACTGACCCCTAAAGCTCCTGGCTACCTGACTGTGCAGAGGAGAAAGGTCTTCAAGTTGTTAGGCAACTAACTATAAAAGATTTAATACCTGACCACTTATTTATATATTTTCTTATAAGGGTCAGAGCCACATAAAACTTTCTGCAGTACCAAATAGAAGTATGATTTGGGGTTGATGACATTTGTTTCTCCTATTTAAAAAACTGTGATTATTTAACAAGTGTGTAATCATAACCAGATTACAATGGATAGAGGTAACTTATCTAAATACTATTCAATTACACTTGAAGATTCAAATGCTTGTGGTTAGGGCCAGTAAGATAGCTCAGAAGACTGTGTGCCTGCTTACGCAAGCGCAGGGACCAGGGTGGCACCATATGGCACACTGGCCTCACTTCCACATGCACTGAGCTGGTTACCAAGGCCAAGTGTGGTGGCAAACACCTGTATTCCCAGCACTAGGAAGGTTGAAAGCAGGAGGACAACTATGAGTCTAATCTGTATAGTGAGACCCTGTACCAAATACATTAAAAAAAAAAAAAGCCTGTTATTTGGAAAAGTTTTACTGTGCTACAAGAATTTACACGTGACAACACAACAATTTAACTATAGTTACTATAAAATCCTTACCATTTCAACAGCAGGGCTTGTATTCCTGCCTTTCCAAACAGGGGTTTTCTGTAAAGAACTGTACTTTTCATTCCATGTGTTAGATAAGCTTCCCTCTGTAATGAATAATTAATACTAATAAAATTTTAGTTCATAGCATTTTATACTATTAACACTATCTCTTCTATAGCAATGTATCTAAAATATATCCCAATGTAGAAAATAAGAGATTGTAATACTTTTAGTTTATTACAGATGAAAAATCTGATTTGTGTAAGACCCTTAATAATCTGATAAGGTAAAGCATCTTGAAAACATTACATTTCTATACTGAGCCAGGTATTGTGGTATATCCCTGTAATCCCAGCACTTGGGAAAGCTGAAGCAGGATTGTGTGAGTTTGAGGCCAGCATGAACTACATAGCTATATCCTGTCTCAAAAAACAAACACACACACACACACACACACACACACACACACACACACACACACTCTCTCTCTCTCTCTCTCTCTCTCTCTATACTAAAACATATAGCTTCTACATCTACCTGGCAATGCAAATCCTGAGTTCAATCCTCAGTACCGCAAAAAAAAATATAAAACATATGCCTTCTTTTTCCCTTCTTTTTCATAAGTTCTTTTATTCTAATTGCCATAAACTATCACATAATTTTTGGTACAATTTTGACTGAAATTGGTGAAATGGAAAAAAAAAATCCCCATCTAATCCTGAATTTAGAGCAACATTTATGAATGTTTTTTGCTTCAATATATAAAACCTTGACATATGAAATTGAAATTAGTATAGTGTTTCTGTTGGCTTAATCAAAAAGAAAATGTCTTCAGAGTTGTGCAGAAAGGAAAAATTCAACAAATAACTGATGAGGTACTATGAAAATAAACTAGTTGAGTATTTTTTTAAAAAGAAAAACAGGGTTAAAGGCATAATACATAGGGCACAAGGCATAGGTAGAGTGTTGGCCTGGCACACACACCTACATTACCAGCTACCTGGAGGCTGAGAAGGAGCAAGAGCTCAAGGGCATACTGGGCAAAACAATGAAAGCCCATCTCAAAAACATAAAAGAAAAAAGAGAAATAAGTTTAATATTTAGAGAAAAATAATACTTTTTCAGGAATGTATTCTAAGGAGCATAAAACAGGTGGGACAGGTAGGAGTGTAGTTCAGTGAATGTATGCACAAGGCCCTGAGTTCAATCTCTAATATAAATAAAAGGAGGTGGGATCCAAACAAATGAACTGAGGCATTATTCTATAAGATAAGAACTTCATATGCTAAATCACCAGTCCAAAGGACAAAACAGCTTTAATAACTAAAAACGCTAATGAACCTTTAAGAATATTTACTTTGGTTTCCAATTTATTTACCCAGTAGAAAATCAAGAAGTAAAATCAGAGTCTGACACAAAAATACCAAAACACTTTTTTGTTTTTGTTTTTTTGAGATGCTATCTAGCTATGTCCTGGCTGCCCTCAAAATTATTATGTAGCTCAGGGAGGCCTCACACACAAACTTACTGCAATCCTCCGGCCTCAGCCTTTCTCCAGTTTTGGAATTACAGGAGTAAGCCTATAATTACAGTTGACTTGGTCTGGGTTCAATCCCTATACCACCAAAACAAACAAACAAAAAAAAGAGTTACGGTTAAATACTGTATTAAGATGGGTTACTATAATGTGTCTACCAAAAGATATACTGAAGGACTGATTTTTTTTTTTTTCCTGAGAAAGAGAAAAACACTATTATTTTATTTTAGGGCTCCTGCACTATTATGTAGAAGGCAAGATTCTTGTTTTTTTTTTTTTTTGTGGAACCGGGGATTGAACTCAGGCCCTTGTGCTTGCCAGGGAAGCACTTATTCCACTGAGCCATTTCCCTGGCCCAGAAGGCAAGATTCTTAAACACACAGCTCTGCACAAGTTTAATACATGCTATGAAAAAAATGCTATGAATATAAACAAGACTTTCCTCAAACAGTTGTTGGAAAGTTCTTTAGTTCAATAACCTTAGGAAATTTAAAAAAAATTTTAACTGAAAACTAATTCTCTAAAAGGATATGAATTTTAAATTATTAGCAAAAACCAACACTTTACAGGCCAGGGATTTAGCTCAGTAGCACACCACCTGCCTGCTAAATGTGAGGCCCTGAGTTCGATTCCCAGTACTAAAAAAAAAAAAGAATACTTAAAAGTGATAAAGATCAATTCAAGAATGGCTAAAAAAGATGTGGTATTTTTATACAATGGATGCTGGGTGTTGTGGCACACACCTGTAATCCCAGCACTCAGGGCAATGAGGCAGGAGAATCCTCTAAGTTTATATCCTGCCCTGGGCTACAAATCGAGCTCAAGGCCAACCTGAACTGAAGAGTGAGAACTTGTCTCAAAAAAAAAAAAAAAAAAAAAAAAAAAGAAAGAAAGAAAGAAAGGGGGGTGCTGGTGAGATAACTCAGTGGACTAAGTGCCTGC
>PVKA01055497.1:0-10306 GCA_004027165.1 Ctenomys sociabilis
ACTATATGATATTTACACATGTGTGTCTGGTTTATTTCACTTATGAGTATATGTTCAAGTGGCATCCACTTCAGTATAAATGCTTCAAACTTATCATTCTTAATAGCTGAGTAATACTCCATTATATAGAAATACCACATCTTTTTCAACCATTCCTCATGTGATGGACATCTTGGTTGTTTCCAAGATTTTGCTATCCCACATTGCGCTGCTATAAACATAGGTACACATATGATACAATGTATCCAGATCCTTTGGGAAAATTCCCAGTAGGGGGATAGCCAGCTTGAATGGGATTTCTAGTCCTACTCTTTTGAGGAGTCTCCACACTGACCTCCACAATGGTTGTACCAGTCTGCATTCCCACCGGCAGTGGAGAAGCGTTCCCTTTTCCCCACAACCTCTCCAACATTTGTTGTTGGTTGATTTCCTTATGATAGCCATTCTTTCTGGAGTGAGATGATATCTCAGTGTTGTTTTTATTTGCATTTCACGAATGGCTAGCGATGTTCATTGCTTCTTATAAATTCCTGTAAATGGGGGCCAGGGAGATGGCTCAGTGGAATAAGCACTTCACTGGTAAGCACAAGGGCCTGAGTTCAATACCCGGTTATGAAAAAAAAAATAAATTCCTGTAAGTTATGCTTGAATTTTCATTGAATTGTAAATATTGTTGAATTTCTTGTTTAATTTTATTTGTGACCCATTGATTGCTGAATAGCATGTTTTTTAATTTCCATGTATTTAGTGGGTTTTTCTGGCTTCTTTTGTCCTTTATTTCCAGTTTCATTGCACTGTGGTCAGATAATATGCATGGGATAATTTCTGCATTCTTGCAGACACAGCATATGGTCTATTTTAGAAAATGACCTATGTGCAGCTAAAAAAAAAATGTGTATTCAGCTATGTTTGGGTGGAACCAGGCCCATTTGTTCCAAGCTCTGTTTCAGTTCTGCTACTGCTTTACTAATTTTTGTCTGGTTGACCAATCTTCCTGAGATAAGGGGGTGTTAAGGACTCTTGTTAAAATTCTTGTCTTGGACATTAGATTTTTCATGTCCATTAAAATTTGTCTTATACATTTGGTGCTCCTGTGTTTGATGCATAGATATTTATGAGTGTTACCTCTTCCTCTTTAATTTTTCCCCTAAGCAGCATATAGTGGCCTTCTTTATTTCGTTTGATCCTTTTTGGTTTGAAGTTGAGACTGTCTGAGAAGAGAACTGTTACTCCTGCTATTTTCTGAGGTGCTGGGGCATGTAGTATTGTTTTCCATCTTTTGATTTTAAGCCTATGAATGTTTTTTTGAGTTAAGTGTGTTTCTTGTATGCAGTGTATTTTTGGGTTTTGTTTTCTGATCCATTGTGCCAGTCTATTTCTCTTAATTGATGAGTTGAGTTGATTGACATTGATGGTTGTAATTGAAATGTGTTGACTTATGATTGTCATGGTGTTTCCTGCTGTTGTTTACTCCTTTTGTTCCCTCTGTTTAATTGTTTGCCCTTTTTACTGGGTTTCTTCTGTTCTCATTCATGGAATTTTTGTCATTGTGGTCCCTCTCTAGAACATCTTTCTGTGTAGGGATGGCTTTGTCATTCTTGAAATTCTTCAGCTGTTCTTTGTCCTGGAAGTATTTTACTTCTCCATCAAAATTCCAAGAGAGTTTTGTAGGTTATAGTAGTCTGGGCTGGAGTTTTTTTTCATAGAGGAGTTGAAGTACTCTGCTCCATGGTCTCCTTGCCTTCATGGTTTGTGTAGAGGAGTCGGCTGTAATTCTGATGGGTTTTCCTTTGAATGTGATCTCCTTCTTCTCTCTAGCAGCTTTTAGTATATTATTCTCTTGTTGGATTTCTGGGATCTTGACTATTATATGTCTTGGTGTGTTTTTACTTGGGTTGAAGTTATTTGGTGTTCTTTATGCTTCGGTTACCTGAATGTTGGATTGTTTCCTCATATCTGGGAAATCTTCTGCTATTACTTCTGTCTACATTGTTTTTATGTCTTTTGTATTGACTGTTTCATTCTTATTGATGCAAATTAATCTCACATTGTTCATCTTCGCATCATCTTGCAGGTGATGGATTATTTTCTCCTGCATTCTCGTTTTTAAGAGATCCTTTCTCCCCTTTTTCACTAGCTGCACTGGTGTCTTCAAGATCTGAGTCTCTGTCTTCACTTTCATTCAAAAGGTGTTACAGACTCCTGATTGAGGTTTTAAGTTCTTCTATATCTCTTTGACTCTGTTTCATGTGATCTCTTTCTTTCCTTTATTGCTTATTCCAAGAATCTGTCTTATTTCTGATCTCTATTTTTTTTTATCAATGTCTTCTTTTGATGTGTCTATTAATTCTTTTACTGCAGTTTTTTTTTTTCAAATTGGGTTTCCTCTATATATTTCCGGAATTGATTCTCTACTTCAGATGCTATGATTTCAAAGATTTCTTTTTATTTCAGAAATTATTTCTGCTCTGAGTTCCTCTTTACCTTTCTGTTGTTGTTTCTCTCCTTGTGACACTGTTAATTCATATGTTTAAGCTGGAATAGTGTTCCCTGCACTTGTTCTGGGTGGGCATTGGGTTTCCCAATGTTTCTGGATTTGATTCATTACTTCAGATACTATATATTCAAAAATTTCTTTTTTTATTTCAGGCTTTAATTCTTGTCTGAGATCCTCTATGCCTTTCTGCTGTTGTTTCTTTGTTTCTGCTTCTGTTAATTCATTCATTTCAGTTGAGCTAGTGTCCTCTGCACTTATTGGTGGACTCAAGGCCTGAGATTTTATTTTGCTCCTTGGCTTTGTCATTTTGTATAGCCCTGACGTCTGACCTTTGGTGTAGATCTTTGGTGCAGTTACAACCGTAGTGCGTAATGAGATTCAGGTGCCAGTCTATTAACTTTTAGATTATCCAGTTATGCCTGGCCTGGATCTAGCTATTATGTTCAACTCTTTTTTTCTGCAGCCCTTCTGGTATACCTGTGAGGCTGTGGTTCCCCTCTGTTGTGTTCCTGACTTAGGGAGCACCAGCAGTGCAGAAGCTCTCCCACACACTCACTAGGCTGGGCACAGGTGGTCAGGGGCCTGAAGAGTCAGAAAACTTCTTGCTCATTTGGTGGGCTTGGGGCCAGAGGCTCTGGGGAGTTGCAGGGCAGCACAGGATGTATTAGGTATTGTTGCTGTACTAACATGTTTTGAAACTATCTCATTGTTATTTCTTTCTCAAGAAATTATTACAAAGAAAGAACAACCCCCACTCCCCACATGTACACAAGAAGAGCAAAGTTCTTCAAGTGTGGCAAGAAATCAAATTCCAACCCAGACTGATATATCCTGCAAAACTCTCTTTCAAGTTTAATGGATAAGTGAAATACTTCCATGACAAAGAACAACTAAAGAATTTCATGACAACAATGGAAACCCTACACAGTCCAGTAAAAGATATTCTCGAGAATGATCAAAATTCCCACAACTCTATGAATGAGAATGGAAAGAAACCCCCAAATAGGGCAAAAAAATTAAAGAGAAGAGAATAAGAGGTATACAATAGCAGTCTTTCAATTATTCTTTTTTATTTAGAAGTAAAATATTTCCATCAGCGTATGCTACAAATGGACTTCTCCTGCACTCTATAGGTCATGATTCTGTCTAGGTCTACAGGGTGGTTATTAGCATAAAGGTAGTAGCTCAGTCCCACAAATGACACCTGGCCACCAGTAAGTGTCACGGACACTGTCCATGTCCAAGACATACTAGAACTTTGTGCAATATCCTATCCCCAACTGTTAGAAGTGCTGGTCATATATTTGCCAATCCAGTGTTTTGTTACATTTTATTCTTAGTTATTCTTAACTATCATTAAAATTTTTTCTTAGTAGACACATTCTGGCCTCTTAGTTGAACTCACAATTTAATCTTAATTTTTGAATATTATTTTAAAATATTTAATTTAATTTTGAATGAATTAATATTTAATTTGTTAATCTGAAAAACTAATTTCCACACACATGTAACACAGCAACCATTGTTGGATTCATATTACTTTGTTTAGTGAAATCTTGTACCATGTATAATGCTCTTTTCTTCTAACTCTATTTTGTATTATTTAAAAATAATAATAAAAAATACAAAAAATATTTAATTAATTTTATGAATATTGTTTTTTTTTTTTTCTTTTCTTTTTTTTTTTTTGAGACAGGGTCTCACTATGCAGTTCAGGCTGGCCTTGAGCTCACTTTGTAGCTCAGGGTGGTCTCGAACTCACAACAATCCTCCTGTCTCAGCCTCCCGAGTGCTGGGATTATTTTTGTCTTATGATTTATAATGTTTCTTTGAGTTACAATCTACTTATAAGTCATGGTATATTAGTTTCTCCTAGTATCAGAAAATTTAAAAACTATATTTCCATTTTCCATTGACTTTATATTAATTCTTCCTTGTGTTTTACACACACACACACACAGACACACACACACACACATTTATGTATATGTGTATGAAAAAATATATATATAACCTGACATAAGATTAATACTGCTTTGCGGAAATCTTCAGTGACCTTTACAGTGGGTTCATTTAATATAATTGTATTTTACATAGTCCTGCATACCTACCATTTTGAGAGCTCTTTATTCCTTATCTAGGACCATATAAAACTTCTCTTGCCTTCTGGATTATGACCTTTGTTATTTTCTATATGCTACATGTGGAGGTATTAGAATATTTTGAGTTTGTATAATTGGGAAATCTTTTACTTCTAGTTTTCAAAGGTATGTTTGCTAAGTATAAAATTCAATGAGGACAGATCTTTTTTTTTTTCAGTCCTTTGAATAAATAAGCCTAGTTTCTCACCGACTTTCTCTTTTCTTTTTCTCGCATCCAAGTACTAACCAGGCCTGACCCTGCTTAGCTTCCAAGATCAGATGAGATCAGGTGCGTTCAGGGTGGTATGGCCGTAGACTCTTTTGTTTTTCTAACGTGGAATAAGATGCTATTTAGTTTTGCGCTTCCAGGGGCTTGCCCATTATTGCAGTTGTTTAAGTACCTGTTCATGCAAATGCAGTCAGGGTCAGGGTACCCTGGTTTGATTCCCACCTTCTCCTTCCTTACCAGACCTGCTCTTAAAGTAGACTGAACCAAGCAAAAAAAAAAAAAAAAACGTTGTTTTTCCATAGCTAATATTTTTTTCTACATATATGTTTTAATGCTTTTTTTTCTTTATAATTAGTTTTGGACAATTTCATTTTTATGTATCTTGGTATGATTTTATTCATATTTCTTGTGCAAAAGGTTCATTTCTCTTGGAAATGTGGTGCTATAATTTTAACTAAATTCAAAATTTTAAATCTTTAAGTATTTATTGCCTACCCCTTCTACTTTGAGAATTCTAATTACATGAATATGAGTTTCTTGATTTTGCACAAGTAAACTATTATGACTGATCTCTAAATTCTTTCTTTTTCATTTTAGATAATTTTTATTGTTATTCATTTAAGTTTGTAAATAATTTTTTTACATTGTGCAATCTATTATTAATCTCATGTTATGTATTCATCTCAGAAATATTTTTCTTAAATTCACTCTGTCTACATCTTATATCTTTCACATTTCAATGTTTGTCTACAGTTTTTAATATGCTATATAATTATTATTGATTTTCAATAAGGTCAATAATGAGTTAAAAAATACACTACCATTCTTGCCTGGTTTTCTGTGAATAATATCTAACATAAATAGTTCTTCTGAGAAGAAGAAAATGTGTTATAAAATTTTCAAAATGTTATCAAGTTTTTGAACTTAATTATGTATAAATATTTTTCAAATGTGCTTATGTTGCTTCTGAAGAGGCCACAGTGAAGGAAACATATTTGTTTGGATCATATGTATACCTTCCTCAAGTCACCATCTTTGATTCTGAAAATACAGAAATCACAGAATATTCAGAACATACTCATACTGGAGGGACCTGAGAGGGAGTTCTCATACATGTTCACCACTATTTGTGACCAGTTGGGCTTTGCTTTTGGGTTTTACCTGGAGTTGAAAAGCTTTGGCCAAAGACCTTTTGGCTGCTAAGAATGAGTCTCTCATCACTCCATGAATGTTCTGCTTCATAAAGTTGCATCGACATGGAATGGGAAGGAAAAGAAGGAAGAACAGGTCATCAGACCTCACATGGCTTCAGGACAGAATATATGTGGTATCAGTCACAATTTGTGTCCTGCAATGATACTTTCCTCTACATTCTTGATTTTTCTGTCATGTGACTGGTGGGTGGAGGTGAGCGTGGATTGAATTGAATTTTCTGTATAAACTGACATTTTCGCTGCCCCGGATGTGACCCAGAGATGCATAGACTGTGGCATCAGTGCTCTGTGTATCAAACTGCAGGCTAACACCCTGGACCTGGTGCATAGTTAGCTTTTGGAGTGCTTATTCACTTGGGGGTGAAGATTCAGAGGACTGAGGATGTTTTTCCCCTTCCTCCTGCCAGCACCCATGGAAAGGAAGGTCATTGCAGTCACCTTCTGTGAATAAGAATGATTTGTTTTCTGTTAATAAATTAACTTCATGTAAACAAACAAACAAAGAAACACCCCTCGAAAAACCAAACTTCATGTTTTATTAGGAATTTTCTGGCTGAAATTAAAATCCAGTAGATATTTATTATATGGAAAAATATATTATTGGTTAGAAATATGGATAGAAATCTAGTCATCAAGGGATCATAGCATTCAGTGACTATCTATGTAAAATAGCAAAAAATTTCTTCAGTACCACTGAGCAACATTAGCCCTTTTTACTTCTTAATTTTAAGGCAGTCTTGTTCTGTGGCTTATGATCCTTTTGCTTCAGCTTGACAAGTAGTTGGGATTACAGGTATGTACCACCAAACCTGGCCAAATAGTTTTAAATAGCACCATAATTCTTTTGAATAGGATGATTCATTTCTTTGAAGAGGAATTCACTGATATTGAGGGATATAAGCCTTCGTTCTCAGAGCTGAATGGGAGAAAGGGGTTAAGAGTCTTGTGGGTGTCGAACACAGCTGTCCACTGTCTTAGTTTTATAGCAGTGCCACTTATAACTTTACTTGGGGCACAGAGTCCTTCCAACTCAGCTCTCCAGAAGCAAACATTCTCTTCTTATCTTGTGTGTGCTGAAAGGAGGGGATCTTGAACTGTCCTCTTTTGAAACTTCCCCCCCCTCCCATGGAACTTTATTCTTGATACAGAAGTTCAAGAAATCCTCATGTGTTTAGCTCCATACCACCCCCCCACCTAGAATAAACTTTGTTTCTTATTCTTGAAATTTTATTGCTTATCTACTTCTCAGCTTCCAAAATTTGTTAACATTAGTTAATACTATTTCTATGATCAGGGTTCTTATAACTTTGGGTGTATTAGTGCTTATTCATTAGCTTTCATAACGTTGGATTTTGGGAAAAAGCAGATTTTGTTTTTTAACAAAAATAGGAGCAATTATGTAGGTTTAACACCCTGAAATTCTTTTTATTGTATTTTTAAAAAAGGGTCTTCAGGGTCTACAGGGTTTCACTATGTAGACTACTCATAGTGATCTGCCTGTGTTCAGCCTCCCAAGAGCTGGAATTATAGGCACACACCACCACACCCAGTCTCAATCATTGTCTCAGTGCGCCCTGGGTGGAGGGGCTGGCATGGCATTCTAGGGATTGAACCTTAGCGGCTGCACTCTGCCTAAGCAGGTGCTTTAATCCACTGAGCTATTTGGCCATCCCTGCCCCCTCAGATTCTTGAACACAACTGAGATCTTGTATCTGTGCACCATCACTTTCACCAACACACTGTGTATTGGTTAGAATGACTCTTGTAGCTTGCCATGATCCATAGTGACTCAGTGAGAAGTTTCTTACTTTACAGTACTATTCTCATTCCAGCTGTGAAGCACTCTAGATTATTCTGTGGTGTTTTATGCCATAGTGGCCCTAGGACATTGGCCCTCAAGGGGTCTGGGCTCAGTTCCTCTAGAGAGAGCTAAGGCACATAGGTAAATAATTATGACACAGCAGTGGCCCTTTTTTGTGCACCATGCATATATATTCTGAGTTGTTCAGTAATCAAATAGCAGAGTCTTGGTTCATGTAAAGTCACACACACACACACACACACACACACACACACACACACACACACAAGTTTAGAACAGTACCAGGAGCTGAAAAGCACTGTTTCACTATTTGTTATTATTTTCTGATTTCTGTGTTTTTAGATTGTGCTCTTAACTGGCACACCATGGCTTCTGTTGAGTGATTGTCCTTTAGGCATTTTTTTTCCTCCTCACTGTTTTCACATAGATTTCTATCTGGCATGTCATTGTGTTTTGTACAGGGAGACTGCATAAAAAAGAAGGATGGATATTGTAGAGACATTTTGGGGAGAACCAAATCTAGGAGTTAGTGACTTTTATTTTGATAGTTTCTTATAACTGATTATTATGATTAACAGTAGCTCACAGTTGTTTCGGGGGATGGTTTGACATTTGTAAAGCTCAGTAGTTCCAGGAATATCACTAAAAAGCCTACATAGTGTCCTCATCATAATCTGCCAAACAACATAATAGATGTCGGGCATAGACATGAGCAGGACAGATAATTTTCTTTGTGCTTTCCAGATCCTGGTGGCCTTCCTACCTTTTACCACTGCAAGATGCTATTACATCCAGAGTACACTGTATGATATTCTATGGGCAAAAGCATCAAAAGGAAATAGAGAGGGATTCTTAGACTATTTTTCAAATGTCATCACTCTATTTTATGTAAGCATTTTGCAATAGAGACTTAAAAATGTTTAAAATTCCTTGGTGATCTTATGGAAACAAATGAATTTCCTAAATTCTTTATTGAAAGACAAAGCAGAACAGGGATTGAGGCAGTGAGCAGTGGGGAATCTCTGCCAAATGGATAAAGGTCTTATTTTGGGGTGATGACAATGTTCTGAAAGTAGATAAAGGTAGCAGTTGCATGTAATGTGCATGTAATGTGGAGATACTGATGGCACTGAATTGTTTACTTCAAGAAGGTTGTTTTATTTTACAAGAATTTTAAATCAATTGCAAAAATGCAAAAGAGAAGCAAAACTTCCCAACTTTTTCAAAATGTGGCCTCATAAAAAGCAGGCTCTTTGCTTTGAAACAAAATAAAAGACCCTTCAGACATAGAAGAATACTCTTATTACCCTTTATTTCCCTCTGACGAGGATTAAACCCAGGCCTTGTATTGCTAGAATGTGATCTAACACTCAGCTGTATCCTGTGTCTTGTTATTTTCTTTCTTTGAGACAGGGTTTTTCCATATTGCTCAGCTTGGCCTCAGCCTCCCCAGTTGCTGGGATAACAGGTCTTCACTGCTATGCCTGAAGTTAATCTAGTTGTTCTTTAACCTTTAAAATTGTTAGACATGTTTATTACTTTTCAGAAAGAGCATGACATGATTACAGATTTTAGACATAAGGGACTGCCAGCAATCCTGTTTTCTCATGTCATCTGTATGACTTTTGTGTGCCAGTAAAGATATTTTGATCTCTGGGAGGATAGATTTGATTGTGCCACTACGTGCTCTTCAGCGGGTCTATAGTAACCCTAATATCTCATCATCTATTTTTTTTTCTTTTTTTTTTGAAAAGTTAAAAATTCCTTAATTTTTTTATTCCTGGTACCACTACCACAATTTACAGGGCAATATACCTGATGTAATGAAAAGAAAGAAAAAAGACAAAGCTACAACAGATAAAAGACCTCAGGAATGTACATCTAATTGACACTACATTGCACTAATCAATAGCTGCACTTTTTGCAAACTGTGGCTATGACAGTCCTGAACCAGAAGGGTTTCCTGTTTAAGCTGCAATAACTTTTCTGACTATGGATCATCATTCCTTCTGTGGCAGATTTTTACAGTTCCTCTAATGCATTTGGGATGACTGTCTCAAAGTAACCTGCAGCTTTCCTGACAACTCCTTGCTCTCTCTCCTGCTAAGAACTGTAGCCCTTTTCTGTTGTTTTTTAAAACCTTCTGCTACCATATCCACCACTTCCACCACCAGATCCATAACCACCACCACAGGGACTGCCAGAGCTTCTTCCACCAAAACTGCCCCCCTTCATGGGTCCGTAATTTGACCTCTGCTGTCCACTATAATTTCCAAAATCATTATGATTCCCACCCCCACCATAGTTATCACCACTGAAATTTTCTCCCTCATTGTAACCATCATATCCTCCTCCAACACCACCGTATCCACCACCTTGGTTTCCATATCCTGGTCCACCGCC
>PVKA01055498.1:0-10305 GCA_004027165.1 Ctenomys sociabilis
ACTAAAAAGTAATGAAGTAATGTTGCAGACCTTAGGTATATATATATATATATATATATATATATATATATATATATATATATATTTCATTTAGATAAATAACAGGATATGATGGTTAAATGAATGAGATATAATGAATAAAGAGGGTCTTTATTACTTCCTTTGAAGATATAAACCTACAATTATCATTGTGAACAGCCTTTTGAACTTGGAAATGCAACACCTCCAGGTTTGTCAGAAAGTAATGACACCCACCGGTGGCTGCTTAATTTTAAAGCAGGGAAACCCTATATGATCTCTTATCTACAAAATTAAAAAATGAGGAAATTATAGTTCAACCACTCAATAAGGAAGAAAAGAAAGGAAATAAGTGAGTCCAAATGACAAGCATAAGCAAACCACAATAATAGTCTGCTTATATAGCAAGTAATTCAAGAAACCAGTAAGAGGAGAAAAGTAAATGTAGGAACAATTGGAAAAGGAAATTGCTGCTGGGAAGAAGTAATTGTATGCTATTTTTCATGACCTTTCATGTAAATATAATCTTTCTTTGAATTACTTACTATTAGAGATAAAACACAAGGAAAATATATTGATTTTTCCAAACCAACATAACAATTATCTAATTTTTACGTAAATTTTCAAATATATTTTTATGTCTAACTTGCATTGCTTATATACAAATCTCAAGCCAAACCAACAACTTATTTTTTTCTTGAATATTTAAATGTCAAATAAATTACAAAGACTATCAGATAAGGAGGTGATCTCCTAATAATGGGGCAAGAATTAGATTTACCATGGATGAAATTTATTTTTTTCTGTGTCTATCCAAAATAAATGTCATGTGAATTAACATGACAGGTCTATGATAAAACTGATTTTTTAAATTTTTTTTACTTTTTATTCATTGTAATGAGGAAAAAGATAAAATACCAATGAAACAGCTTCAGAACAGGTTAGTGAAAAAAAAATAGCAATCTAGTAAAATTGAAATGGCATTAAGAACCAATAAATTCTTTAAAAATAGATAGTCTTCTATTTAGAGGTACTGAGCATTATGTTAAACTTTTCTAATATCTTTAAGTCACGACATGGTATTAATAAAATAATTTAAGTTTTAAGTTGCTTAAGAATAGTTGCTTTATTCCCTGGTTCCGCCGAAAAAAAAAAGTTGCTCAGTTTATATATTATATCTGTGCCTATAAATTAGATTGCTAAACCTTGTACATTTGGAAAGATTACAAGTTTATAAACTCCACTGAAAGTATTCAGCCTATAAAATTACATTTTCTCTAGAGAAACTATTTAAATAAACATAATCAAATAATAAAAATGTTTTCTATTCAAAGGCCACATATAGAATGTGTAAGAGTCTTTTGACTTCTTTCATTTCTCTTTGCTTACTGTGGAATTTTATTTCAAGCCAGTGTGATTTTTTATGTTCAGATCAGCCCCACAGGGTAGCAGAACAAAATGAATAATGAGCTCAGGGAAAGCTGACTATTTCTCAGTTTGTCATGCTGAAAATTTCTTGAAAAAAAGAAGTGAAGAATTTACCATAAAACTTAAACACTAACGTGTTGATCTCTATTGGTGAGCATATGAAAGCTACAAAAACACAAAATGCACTAGCTAGGAACTGACAATACATTTAGCTGGTTACAGTGTTTTGAAAAATCCTTTTTAATATGATTTCATACATTTTGAAATAGTATGTGAATGAACCAAATATGAGTCATTTCTTTTACCAGACTAAATCAGTGTCAAGATTGTTCTGTAACTTGTTGAAAACCCTGAAACTATGCATTGAATGTTGCAATATTTGAACAATTATCAATATTACTGAAATAATTCAAGTGGTTTTTCTCAAACATACACTGAAAAAAGTGTATATATTTGACAGAAAATTTTGTTTTAACTGACTAGGAGGTTGTTCAAATTTTAACTATATGCTTGTATTTGCAGAATTTTGTTCATTTTATCCTTATTTACTCAATACAATTTTCTATATCATAGAATATGAACTCTTGCAATAACAATGTTATTAACTCCTAAAAAAGAAACAATATAAATACATACATGGAATTATAGAAAAAGTCTGATATTGATGTAAATGTATTTTTGTAAGAGAGTGAAAAAAATTCACAATCACAAACAAGCAAGTAGCTTTAATTAATTTTCAACAAATTTATAATTAAGTTATTTTTTGTTTTCATGTTCTAATTTTTCAAAAACAAGCTGAAATGTTATGTTTAAAGAGTAACTAACAAAAGGGTAGCATACTATTGCTAGAATACCAAACTGTTGTTTCTTTATAGCATGATATTTATTTTAAACTGTATTTCATACGGGATCTCACCATGTAACTCAGACTCATAGTGATCTTTTTTTTTTTTTTTTTTTTTTTTTCCCCAGCACTGGGATGACAGCTGTGGGCCACCAAGAACCATCGTGCCAGGCCTTGATGGCTCACAGTACTCCCAGGGGTGGGACTGGTGCAGCATGTGGTGCTGGGAATGCAGTCCTGGTCCCTGTGCTTACCAGACAGGTGCTTAGTCCCCTCGGCTATCTCCCTGGACCCTTTGAGTTATATTTAAACTCAGTCATTGTGAATTAACACACATACTTAAAAGCATGTTGAATTCTCACTATTAAGATACTGTGACATATAAAATACTTCTTAAGAGCTTGTTGTTGTTGTTGTTGTTAGTGTTTCTGCAGTTCCAGGATCGAACTCAGGACCTAACGCTTAGCAGTCAAGCTCTAATTCCACTGAGAGCTATCTCTCCGGCACAAATTCATTAATTTATAAAAACTCCCAATACTAAACACATCTATGTGTGTATTCACATGTGTGCACTTTGGTGAATCTAGTAGAACTGTAAAATTAAAAATATTATTTTGACATAATTGTTTCTAAGTCTTTATTCATACAATCAAAACCATTGTCTGCAATGTATTCCTAGATCATTAATAAGTGCCTGCACGTTGTTTGCTTTTAACATAACATGTACAAATGGTCTGCATTTAATATAAAGTTGAGCTACTTTTTGAAGATAAGATGATGTTGTCAATTGTTTTCTGAAATATATTCCTCTTTTTTCTCTTTTGTTTTATTTTACCTTTGACTCTCTGTTCACTTATAATAAGAGTAGTATTATTTTTAGGGGGTGCCAGGGAGATGGCTCAGTGGAATAAGTGCTTCCCTGACAAGCGCAAGGGCCTGAGTTCAATCCCTGGTATATATATATATTTTAGGACACCACATATAGAACACTTACATTTATTTTTCCAAATTTGCATATTTTATATCCTTCCTATTGAAAAACGTTGTGGTCCAAGGCTCTCACACTCATTCTCATATTCATACATCTGAAAATAGTACTTCCAAGGAGACGAAACTATTCCATGATTCGTGATTATAGTGATATTATCACTTTAGGAATAGATGCTAAACCATCATTGTCTGCTACATTCTTACCGATATTTACAAGATCCTGGAACACATACTGAGTCCTAAACAATAAAAATTTCACATTACTATAATCTTTCCCAAGTGTAGTGAAAAATAAGGGAAAATAAAATAAAATCACACTAACTGGGAAAGCCACAAGAACGACGCTGGTACTTTTCACCGTGACAACCATCATGGGATGGGAGGCAGCAGACGCTGAGGCCCACCACGCACGCGGGCTAGAGCGAGGCCAGCCCTGGAGCGCCCCCCGGACAGGTGAGCAGTCTGTCTGAGAACACGAGGCGCCTGGTTTGAGCTGGGTGAGCCAGCTGTTAGGCAGAGGAGCTTCGCCTGGCCTCAACCTGCTGCAGGTGCTGGGCCGCTCCTTCTCTCTCACCAGAGAGAATGCGCCGCTTGGCCTCAGCCTTCAGCCTTTTCTCTCCTGAATTCTCTTCTTCAGGGCCGCCCTGAGCTGGGTTTTTCAAGAGCTTTGCTAAACATGTCTTCATAGATGATCCCATGAAATTGATATCTTAACATATCCTCATTATGTGACTGAAGAGTTTGAACTCTGAGTAGCATGTGAGCAAATTATTTACCAAATGCCATATACAATAATATTTTAAAAGTTTAATATGTTTACATCCCTGGCATTTACATTTTTTTCTTTACCAATTCTTATTTCCATTTTCCACTGACTACATTAGTCTTTCCTTGTCTTTTACACACACACACACACACATACACACACACACACACATATATTTATCTCTCTCTCTCTCTCTCTCTCTATCTATCTGTCTATCTATCTATCTATATATATATGAAAAATATGTATATAACCTGACATAAGATTGATACTGTTTTGTGGAAATCTTCAATGTCCTTTTAAATGGGTTCATCTAATATAATTATATTTCTCATAGTCCTGCATAACCACTATTTTGAGAGTTTATTTTTTATCCAGGACCATATAGCAACTTCTTTTCCAGTTTGGATTATGGTCTTTATTATTTTCTATATGCTGCATTTGGAGTTATCTTGGTATGATTTTATTCACCTTTCTTGCACAAAAAGTTCATTTTTCTTGGAAATGTGGTGCTATGATTTTAACTACATTCAGAAATTTTAAATCTTTAAATACTTATTGCCTTTCCCCTTCTGCTTTGAGAATTCTAATTATATGAAAGTTTCCTGATTTTGGAATAGAGTGATCTATCATATGAGTAATCTGTAAACTCTTTCTTCTTGTTTATTTTGAACACTTTTTAGTGTTATACTCATTTGTTTGTAAATAGATTTTTTACAATGTGCAACCTATTATTAATCTCATGTTATGTATTCATTGCACGAATATTTTTCTAAAATTCACTGTCTACCTCTTACGTCATTCACATCCTCGTATTTGTCTATAATTTTTAATTTTCCAAACAATTATTATTGGTTTTCAATAGTTAAAAAATAAATTAAATAAATAAAAGAGATTGTCAGAATAGGTATGAAAAAAATGGCCCAGCCACATGTGGAAACATTATGCAGACTGAAACAAACAAAAATCCTCAGGGGTTGGCCAAATAGCTCAGTGGATTAAGGCATCTACAAGCGGGCACAAGGGCCAGGGGTTCTATCCCAGGGCCTGCTGTGTCAGCCCTGCCCCCAGGGCACGCTGAGATGGCAATTGAGACTGCGTGTCAGTGCACACGTCTGTAATCCCAGCACTTGGGAGGCTGTAAACAGGCAAATCACTGAGTCTGATCTAGTAGTGAGACCTTGAATACCCTATAGACCCTTCTCTAAAAATACAGAAAAAAAATTAAATTAAAAAAGAAAACCTCAATAAAATTATGTATGGTTTTAAAAAAATCCTACAAAAAAAAAGAAATATACCCCACAACCACCAGTGGATATCTCAAGTAGGAACACTGATGAATAATCCACATGCCATGTTTCTTTCTCTACTTATATACCAAAAATAAGGTTTAACTTATAAATGAGGCACAAGAGATTAATAATAACAATAACATGGGACAAATATTAGAAAAATAAGTGAACTAAGAGTTACTTCAATAGTACCACTCATCAACTGATCTCTTCACTAGATGGCCATTATATCGACTAAAGGACAGGTTACTATGGCGTGGAGTCTGGACAAAGATGCGTTGTGCTCTGGGAGGGGAATATGGAAAGCAGGAGAGGACATCAGGCCACATGGAGTAATATACAACTGCAGTTTATGAATTATTTATGCCCGCATTTTTCCACTGAATATTGTTGGACTATTATTGATCACAGAAATCATGGAAAACCAAACATGGTTTTCTACTAACAATCCTTCACACAATGTTACCAAAAATATAAGTGGAAAGAAGATTTCCATACCTTTTCTACAAGTCCAGCATTATTTGGCACTAAGTTTAGAAAAAGTATTAAAACAAAAATTATAAGAATATATCCTTTATAAGTATGTGGTAAAAACGAATTAAGAATAAGGAGATGTGCCATTATTCAGCTGTCCCCTGCAGAGACCGGCGTGTAATGCCACTACATTGCAGAATGTAACTTTACGTTATTCACTTTTTGATGAGTCTGAGATTATTTTTTAAATTAAGTTTCTTGATATAATTTGTATACACATAATGATCGTGTTCGTCCTATGGAATTTGTACCTGTACATAATCTATCTTGATTGCTCTTTTTTCGGTTTTCACATGGTCTATTCACCTAAAACTTCCCTCTCTAACAGCACAATGTGCTTTGTCTCCACCAATTTCTCCTCACAGGAGGGTTGTTGAATTCTTACAGGTATCTTAAAGTTTTACTCTACATTATATATTTATTTGAGAATATCAGTGATTCTCAATAAACCATGTATATCAAGCAGAAACTTCTTACTATTAATGGGCTATGGCATGACTGTATTTCTGGAACTATCTTGAAGCCTTAATATTGACTGTTAGTTCTCTTTGGTGGAAGATAATAACATGCTGTATAAAGCTTCTCCCTGGATGTCTTTTGTTCCATCTCTTTGAGTGTCTATTGAGCATGTCACTGATGTGTTATTACCTTCATCGTTCCAGCAAGCTTTCCATTATGTGGCACAGTGGAGACCGCCAGGCACCTATAGACAGGATGTGTGTTTCCACAATTCAATCTTTTACTTCTCAGCAAGCATCCTTTTAATTCCTTAGCTGCAGACATACTGAACAGTCATAACCTAGAGTTACCTATTTAGCTTCTTAATTTTCTCGGGACTGCAATCATTTTTATTACTCATACATTCTTGAAATAAAAGACTTCTCCTCCCATCATTAGGGTTCTAAAAACTGCCCCTTGTTTAGAAATTAGAGAGTAAATGACCTCTTTTCCACAGATTGGCTTATTGCAGTCCATTCATTGTCTATCATTTATTTTCTTTTGATTATATAAATTAAGCAATAGTCTGGGGTTCCCCCACAATTGTGGCTCTCATCAACTCTACCTTACCTCTTAATTTTGTGACAGGTCAGACTTCTTCTGGATATTGCAGTGAACTTATTACCTGTTATGTAAATGGGACTCACTCTGTGATATTTTGGTGTCTATCTTTCAGAATCTAACTAAGCTAATATTATAATAGTCAAAACTGTCATAGAAATATTTGTCATCAAGTCTTGCCTACAAAAGATAGCCATCTTTGAACCTAAATAATCTGATGACCCTTTCATGAGTGAATCTCATATTTTATTTATTTATATATTTATTTGTTTAGTACTGAGACTGGAACTCAAGACCTTGTACTTGTCAGGAAGGTGCTTGGGTCACTGAACTACATTCACAGCTCTAACTTTGTTTTGATAAATTACCATGTCACAAAAGATTGACAACAAATGGATTATCTAAGAATACTATATGCTAATGTATACAAAATGCCATGTCTTATTATTTCTCCTTCCAAATGTTTAATAGGAACTCAAATTTTTATAATCACATCATGTGAGTTATGACTTACTAACCTTCCAAAAGCCATGTTGGGTATAGTAATACTTCCACCGTTCTTCTAAGGATTTAAATCCTATAAAAGGAAAGCACTAACATACCAATAAACTCAGTTATACTCTTATTTTCTATCCTTTCTGACTTGAGGATACTTAGGATCTAGTCCCGTGATTATTCAGCACACAAGTCTTCTGACATATCAACATTTTATCTTCTTTGAGAAAAAGCATTTTGCTTGGGTATATTATATCTATTGTCTGCAGAAATGATAAGGCAGACTTCATTGCCTTGCGTGAATGCATGTCAATATTGTATTGTTTTTAAGTATGAGTGGAAAGGAGATTTCTAAATTCTAATGAGAATGAGTAGCTCATTTCTATGTGTGTCAAACCTCTAGTAGATGACCAGAAGTAATATTTTCCAAATTCATCAACTCATAGGCTCTACATCCCAAGGTCTCATTTCTTCTGAATAAATGGCATTGTTCTTTCAGTAGTAGACTTGGCACAGTTGAAAAGTCACCCTACTTTGGCTTTCCCTTATTTAAGACTTTAATCATTGATTTTAAATTTAATCATTGTTTAAAAATTTGAACAAGTAAACAAGGACAGCACAGAAAAAGTTGGATGTTTTTGTTGTAAAGAAAACAGCAGTGCTATGCACATCATGGATTGTACAGATTCAAGATAGCATTTTACAACAGGCTGCCGAGCATGACCATGGCATTAATGACCACAGATTAGGTTCCTCAATAAATGTATTATGGTGAATACGTGACTTTGCAATATATTACAGAAATAGTCACAGAACCTACACCTGTGAAGAGGAGAGTAAACATTGATGGATATGGTCCATGTATGCTGACCATTCAAAGTTCACCTGAACTGAGGAAATTGGGATGAATTTTATCAATGGGTATAGACTCCCTCCAATGTCAATTTACAGGAAAGCTCTCACTGATGTGCAAAGCTATAAGGATTCCTATCCGTGCTATCCCTCTGGAATCAGAAGCTACTCCTAATACTTTTTAATGAATTCAGGGGCTTTCCATGGTCTCATCTCCAGGTCATCTATCTAAGTATTTATTAACTATTTGTGAAAGTATAAGGAGAGCAACAATTTTGTATCTGTATTTATTCTCCAAAGAGTCCTGAAGACCATAAACACCAAAATCCTAATGTCGCAAGGAAATAACTGCCAACTTGTTAGATGTAAAATATGACAAGTTTGAATCTCCCAATACCAAAAATTGGATTCAGTAGAAAGGAGGTGAAGGGGAGAAAAGGCTTATAGAGAACATGCCCCTGGTGGACAAGGAGCTTCTGGAAAAGTAGTTGCCTTGAAGGCTTTGTCAGGGGAATTTTATGCCACAAAATCATAACTTGGGAGGCTATGGGTCAGTGAAACTATAATCAACTTAGGATTGAAGTATAATTCCTGGCTAAATTTGACCTAATAGGAATGCAGCACACATAGAAAGGACACCTCCATGAGAATTTTTACCTTTAATTTGTTTACAACTTATAACATAGAAAGAACAAAACCATCTCTAAAAGGCAAGGCAGTGTGGAGCAGGCGTTCTGTGCACATGTTGGCGTTCATGCATTATCTGGGCTCCAGGGCGAGGTTGCATCCTCAGGCTGCTGTTTATATCCAGAGAAGATCTAAGCCTCTCTTCAAGGTCCACTCCAGCTACAGTTTGGTGTGTTTCACCTTCTGCATTGACTCATTCAAGGGCCGGAGTCCTCTTGGGCTACCTATTATTACCTATCTGAATTAATTAATAATATAGTTCTCATTTATTTTTTATAGGACAAATACATTTTGACTCTTTATTCAAATGCTTTCTCTGACATTTTGATTCTCAAAATCCTGAACCCTTTTCCTTTGGTGAACATTATCACGTGCTTAGTTTTTCTTAATTGACTAAATGGTATCTGTCATTATATCTCTTTTTAATTTTTTTTAGTTTATTTGGTACAGAGTCCCACGATGCAGTTTGGACTCATAATGAGCTTCCTGTTTTCACCTTCTCCAGCACTGGGATTCCATGCATACACCATCTTGCCTGGATTGGATCCCTGGCTGAGTGTGCCCATGGGGTGTGGGGCCAGAGGGGCATGTGGTACCAGGGATCGAACTTGGTCCCTGCGCTTCCCTAAGTAGACTTAGTCTACTGAGCTGTCTTACCAGCCCCATGAGATTTCTTTTGATTGTTGTTTTGTTAAAATAGTTTGTATAAAAAGTCATTTAAGGGGCCAAGGAGATGGCTCAGTGTAATAAGTGCTTCTCTGGCAAGCACAAGGGCCTGAGTTCAATCCCCAGTTCTGCCAAAAATAAATAAATAAATTAATTAATTAAAATAAAAAATCATTTAAGAAAATGATAAATTCTAAAAGAAACAATACTGAATGTGACTACTCAGAGTAATACTCACACTGCTGTGCTGGCCCACCTCTGGGATGTGCTGAGACAGTGACTGAGACTGGGTGTGGTGGCACGCGCCTGTAATGTCAGCACTTGTGAGGGTGAAAAACAGGAGGATAATTACACTACAAGTCCAATGTACATAGAGAGACCCTGTAGATCCTGTAGACCCGGTAGTGAGGATACATGAAAAAGAATAGTACTCACAAATGTCAAAATAGCATACAGGGGGCCGGGGAGATGGCTCAGTAAAATAAGCGCTTCCCTGGAAGCGAAAGGGCCTGAGTTCAATCCCAGGTTCCACAAAAAAAAAAAAAAAAAAAAAAAAAAAAAAAAAAAAAAAAAAAAAAAAAAAAAAAAAAAAAAAAAAAAAAAAAAAAAAAAAAAAAAAAAAAAAAAAAAAAAAAAAAAAAAAAAAAAAAAAAAAAAAAAAAAAAAAAAAAAAA
>PVKA01055499.1:0-10304 GCA_004027165.1 Ctenomys sociabilis
AAAAAAAAAAAAAAAAAAAAAAAAAGAACCTAGATACTTTCACTTGCCAGGCAGATGCTTAGACTGCTGAGCTACCTTCGTTTTCAAATGATTGGAACCAGGGATTGAACTCAGGCCCTTGCACTTGCCAGGGAAGCATTTATTCCACTGAGCCATCTCCCTGACCCCCTTTTTCAAATGATCTTGAGCCTTTCAAAATATATTTTGACAATTTGTATTTCTTTTCCCTTATATATGTGTTTTTTTCTGATCATGCCATTTTTCTAAGTAGACGCTCCCTTTTAAACACTGAATAAGAACTCTTAAATATGAAGAATTTCAACCTTTTATTTAGTATATTTTCCACAAATAAGTTTAGGAGAGATTTTTTAAAATCAGAAAATTTATTTGTACCAATTGACCTTTTTCATATAAGCACATGGCTATATCAGGTCAGATGAGGTTAAATCACTCACAATGGGCCCAAGTCGATGGGCTGGGACCACCAGGAGCCAGTCTGGAGACTGAAATGACACCTGTAATTTGAACAGTAGTTGGTAACTTTGATAGATATAATTGTTAAGTAGAGAAATGAGATTGACTATCAGAAGTTCTAAGGAAAACAGGAAGAGCAAATGACGTAAGAGCCACTACCAGAGTGGGAGGAGCCCACTCTCGGCTGAATTCTAGCTCCTGAGGGTATGGCTGTGGCTGATGGGGGTTAGAGTTCACTAAGATACAGTGGTTCCCTTTATCTGTAGAGAATACGTTCTAAGACCTCTAGTGGAAGTCTGCAGCCCCTGACAGTACCAGACCCTGCCTGTACTGGTTTCTCTAATACACTCTGCAGCACTGCCACAAAGCACCAGAGTCTGTCTAGCCTCACCCACTTTGTGCCTGCTGCCTCCTGTGCATCACTACACTTTGAGGCCACTGTTAAGTAACATGAGGGTCACTTGGGTGATACTATGATGTGGATCTGAAAACTAAGTAACTAACAGGCAGGTAATGTATACAGCATGGATATGCTGAACAAAACAGATGAGTCACATCCCAGGCAGTTCAGGAATTTATTTTCAGGCCACATTTAACCTTAGGTAAATGACATAAACAAGACTGTAGGTAAGAGAGACTAGTGTTAAGCAGAAAATGCTGGCTAGCAGGGGATTGCCCCATGTAGATGCAAAATTCTGAAAGTTAATGCCAGTGGGTCTCTAGAACACTGCAGACATCATTGCTGCAGGAGCAAGAAAGGTGAGACCACCTGAACCAGGAAGGAGGTCCTTCTTCCTGGCTGTCCCCTAACACTCTCTACCATCAGAACCTTAGGGACCAGGAGAGGCGTTCATGACCAAGAAGGACAGAACAGTGGCTGGAGGAGTTTAAGCTAACTGACCATTGGCTTAAACAAACTAATGACGTATTTCTCTCTCACAGCATTATCTGGAACACAATAATCCATGTCCAGGATCTCCCCAGAAAGTCCTCTCGACCAAGCTCCTTGCATCTTGTTATGCCACTCTCACTGGCTTAAAGCCCTTGTATTCTTGGTCCAAGATAATGTGCAGAGAGCTCAGGCCCTCACAGGCTTGGTGTAGAGTTGGGAGGCACGGGGGAAAAGAAAGGACAAAGAATGTGAAAAGGCGCTTCCTGGAGCTGTCATTTCTCTCTTTTGCTTCCTCTTATTGGTTGTAACTTAGCATGTTGGAAAGGTGTGGTCAAGGAAAGCAGTTCAGACTGTGATAGCCAGGAGAGAGAGAGAGGCAGAGAGGAGCTTGGCACAAGAATATGAGCTTCCAGGTCATATCTCCAGGGGCTCATCTCTAATCAAGGCCCAATCCCTAACTGAACTCACCATTGGATGAATCCACTAATGAATATAAGGTCTTCATGATCCAGTCACCTTCTAAATACATTACAGTTTTAGTGGACTTAAAAAATTATTTATTTATTTGATACAGGGTCTCACTTTGCAGTTCAGACTCTTAGTGATCCTCCTGTCCCTGCCTCCCAGTGCTGGGATTACAGGTATGCAACACCATGTCTAATTTCAGGACCAGCATGGCACACTGTACTAGGGATCAAACTCATGCCAGGCAGGCACTTAGACTGCTGAGCTATCTCTGCAGCCCTAGGGGCCTTTTTTCCCCCCAGGGGCCTTTTGTGATTTAAACCCTAATAGAGGGAATGTGGCAGAAGGAGGCACCTCCTGCCAGTCCTGTGGCACCAGAGCAGAGAAACAATGTCTGGACTCTTCTCTCCTCTCCTCTCTCCTCTAGTCCTCTTGGGTCTCCTCCTGGTTTAATGAACCAAAAGTCAGAACACGAAGAGGAAACAGGAAAACGCCATCCACAGTGGCAGGTTTCCTGGGCACAGAGCAGAGCTGAAAGGGTGAAGAATACGTTTGCCAAAAATAACAGCACAGCTCAGGCCTTGCCACCATTATTCATTTGTGTGGACGGAAACGTTCTTGGCATTTTTGTAATTTGGGAGCAGCAAGTGTTTGGGCACTCTCCATGTCAGCACAGACAGTGCTAATTGATCATGGCTCTCTTTCCTAGGGGCCCAAGCATTTACCTCAGAGTGCTCAAGAGATGCCACAAACTGAGGGCTTGTGCAGTGAAATCTGTGTGGGCCTTTAAACGATGAGCAGCCTTGCCGAAATGGCTTGGCTATACACACCAATCTGATGCACAATTTTTGAAATATTTGCTGAGCAGATGTCTGTTGAGCCAAGAGAATTGTGCTTGTAAAGCCAAGCTGTGGCATGGTGACTGTGAGGTGTATCGGTGCAACCACAGTGGGGCCTGTAGATGCGAAGGCAAACCAGGAGGCCTATCTGCCTTGAGCAAGGTGGCCACCAGCCCAGGAACCAGCCAGACCTTCTTGGCTCATCCGTAAAGATGCCAAGCAAGGCGGAAGGCAGAGCTGGTTGTGTTCTTCAGTTGCAATCAGCTCTCAGAGCTGTTCTATAAAGCCCCTGTGCCTTGGGCAATCTCCTCAGTCCTGATGGGCTTGTAAGGCAAGGTCCCGAGGCGCTTCTTGTATGCCTGCCTAGACCAGGCCCCTGGGTTCAGGCCTGGACTAGATAAATCTTAGCTGGCACAGAGAGGAACAGGCGGGACTGTAGGTGTGGCATAGGGTGTGGCTGGTGAGCGCGTCTCAGCCTGTGTGCTGCCCTCCATGTCTCTGTGTAGGGATGGACCCAGAGGCTGGGATCAGGCTGAGTTAGGGACATTTATCCTGAGTGAGAACAGGTAGGAGGAGGCACATTTTTGTCTCATATTTGCCATCTTTAGTGTGGGAAAGAGCATGCCTGAGAATTGGCAAACTGGCCTTCTGCCTATGATATTTTGAGCAAGTCATTTGACCTTCCTAGACCCAATTTCCTCTTATGGAAAATAAGGATGTGACTTACATGACTTTCAAATTCTCGCCATCTTAGTAAGTCCTTAATTCAAGGAGTCTTCAATATAAAAGTCTTCAATATTAAAGTCTTCAATATAAAACTTTCACTGAATCTGCTTGATCCAATTAAAATATTTACAGCTTCCCACTCCTCTCTGCCATATGCTTGAATAACTAAGCCATCCGTCCTCGAGAAGGCCATTTCCCCAGGAGCAGCTGGGGACCCTGGTGACAGGAGGCTTCCCATACTAAACAGATCCTGTCCTCTAATCTCAACCCAAAGATCCAGGAGGCATGATTCACACTGCCTGCTTCCTCTCCTCTGTCCTCCGCAAGCCCGAACCTCTCCCCCTCCTGCCCTGCAAAGCGCCTGAATGCAGAGTCCTGAAATTTAGGGTCATGGTTTCAAAGTTCATGGTCCTGAGAATAAACAAAAAAACTATTGTGGTTGCATAGAGCTATGGACCCCATTAACACCGTCCCATGAATATTTATAGCAAGGAACTACAAAAGAACATAGAGGCCAGATTGTGTTTGCTAGAACTTTCCTTCCGTGGGGTCCTTTCTCCGCGGGTCACTGTAGTGTAAGCTTTGCTTATCGAGTTGCACACTTTAAGCCGATTAACTTCTTACTAAAAAAACCCTCCCTGTTTGTTTGTACATACACTCCCTTGACAAAGATTCACAGAAAACTGCTTTAAACCTGTTAAATCCCCCTGCTGGAAACTTGAAGTGCACTAAATGGGTATCTGGGTAGGATTTCCCTGCAATGCTCCTGCCTCTGGCCCCTCCATCTACCTCTGCCTATTTCCTGAGAGGAATGCCAATAGTTTGAGGGCTCCACATTTAGTTCCTCCAATAACCTCGGCTTATCTCTAGGTGGTTCTGATGGAACATTAGTGAGGGCCTTCCTTGCTCTGAGCGACTTGTTATTGTGGTGCCTAGGAAGCAGGCCCCAGGCAGATGCCCAGTGATTCTCTAAAAGAAATCCAAGTGAAATCAAATGTTCAACTGGGGGGAACTTGGAGGCCACTGTCTCAGTGTGCCTCACTATAGCAGTGATGGGGGTGTGGGCGTAAAATGTGTATTCCCTGTCCCCTCAGGCTATAATTGTAGAGCTCTTGGAGCCTGGAGCTCCGCAGATCAACACTCGGCTTAGACATTTCTAGTGCAAGTGGTTTGTGGGCTATGTCTCCAGAGACACTGGGCTGAACCCATGTCTCATTGAACTGATGAAGAAAAAAATGCCATTGAAGGGAGAAGTTACTTGCCCTGGGTCATAAAGGATTCTAGTGTAGACGGCGGAAGTGTAGGCAATGTCTCTTCACCCCAGAGGCCACCTAGAGATGCATTTGGGAAGCACATGGAATATTTATGATTTTAACTGTAAGTAGAAAGCTGACTGAGAAGTACCTCACCTCTTAGGGTGGCCCCAAGCCTTAAGTGTAGAAATAAAAGCCAGGATGTGGTCAGGTGGTTGAGGTGAAGTGAGGTCACTGCGGGAGACTCCAGGTCTCCCTGGGCTGGGGCAAGCTTGGGGCAGGCATGCTGGGACCTACAGCTTCCTGAGAGGGTGTGATTGGAGTAGAGGTGGTGGCAGAAGGGTCGACTGGCTGGGCTACTGTATGGCTCATAGCCCTGTCTTCTGCAGCCCCCAAATCGGGGTCTTGCTCTTCTTCAACCCTGCCCAAAGTCCATGTGTCACAACTGGGACTCAGCCAGAGGTGTGAAAGACCCCCCAGGTCACCACTCCTACACCCTGCCATCTCTAAGCCCGTGCTGGCTCTTCAGTCTCTGCCAGCCTCCCCAGAAACAGCATTTCTTGCTGGCCCCACTTGAATCTCAGTGCTAAACACCAGCCATGCATGGGGCCGTGAGCAAGGCTCTGGGCTCGAGTTTGCAGCTCTGTACCCTGTCTAAGCTGGTCATTAACTCCAGCAAACCTCACTTTCCCCCATCAGCTCTGGCAGTGTGTGCTCCCTTGGCCTTCCCCAGACTTCTGGAGGGAATGTTTACTTACTCATTTGGTTAAAAAAGTGTTCCAAAGGTTGGTGCCAGCCAGGCACTGTGCTGGAAGCTGGGGTCTGGGAAGCAGGAGGGAAGAACCCCAGAAGGGTGGCAAACTGTGAAGCACTCGCTGTACCACCATGTTCTCGTGAGTGTGCACACCAGTGCTCTAACTGCCCTGAGTACTGTCCCTGTGTCCGAGCCTCCCCATGTGCCCCAGCACAGTCTCTCAGTACCTGTAGCTGTAGGCCCTGGCAAGCACTCTCCATTTATAGCAATCCAGCTGGCTGGGTCTCTGAGCCAGCTGGCCCACACTGGGCCCCCTCCACACTTCCCCTGACAGAGTGTTGCTGTTTCTCACCTCAGGGACTTTTCACATGCCATCTCTCTGGCCAGCAAGCCCATTCCTGATGGGAGCCTTCTGCTCACTTGCTGTCCCCCTTGATGGAGTGTCACCACTCAGTGAGTCCTTCCCTGACTCTTCCTCTCAGACTTTCCTTGGGAGATTTCTTACTTGGGGGGTAGGGGGCATCATATTTATTAGGATGATAAGGGCATTAAGTCCTGAAGGAAATAAAGTGGTCTAATGCAGCCTTTCTTGTGAACTCCTTAGAATGCAAAACTGGAAACCCTGGCTTGTGGTCTGCAGGCTCTGGTTTAGGGGTCCAGAGGACGTTGATTGGAGTAAAACACCTGTACAAGCCTCTTCCTGCCTGCACGATCTTGGCCACATCCTCCTCCCTCTCAAAGGGAACCTTTGCTTGCTCATCCATAGAGACAAGAACAGCTTCCTCACAAAACTGGGTAGAGTGAGGCACTGGACAGAAGGTGCCTGTGTGGCCTCAGGGGCTGAGTGCTTGTTGTAGGCCTCTGCTGTGCGCTATGCTGTGCACATCCTGGGCAGGGCTGCAGTTACAGTTGGATCATGGGAACACAGAGGGGTGGTGACAGAACTCAGAAGCATTTTACAGACATTGGGTCACAGTGGTGCTGGAGCTGCTGCCTTGTAAGACCCAACTGGGCCCGCCTTTTCCCCTACACGATCAGTGACTCTGAAATCAGCTGGAATGAGAGACTTTAACCAGGGAATCCAGCAAGCCCTACACACCAAGACTGCCGCTCACCCAGCCAAGTGTTCCATGTTAGCATTTATGCATCCTTAGAAAGTGTGTCTAAAGTGAGCCTCCTTTTATATTTCCACTGTTATTGTATAATAAGTTTAAAATTGCATTTGACTGCTTTATAAAAATGTGAAGTTTTGACTTCTGAAAAGCATTATGTACCTATTAAATTTCATCACCTATTCCTGAAATGCTCATGTGTGAGCCAGAGCTTCATCACCGAGCTCTCCCACCTGACCACAGTGCCGTGGGCTGCAGGATGAAACTCCAGGGCAGAGTGGAGGTGTGTTCACTGACAGGCATTTGGCTTCTCCATCCAAGTTCTCCATCTCTACAGTTACCCCGCATGACCTCTTTACTACAGCTATGGCAAACATAAGAGAGTGGATGGGTGGGGAGCTGGTGGCTCCTGAGTCATGGTTGTTGGAGACAAAGTCTCTGGTCCCTTAGCTCACTGTGAATGTGATTTAGCTGTGGGCTCTTGATGCAATGGGGCCCTTCATTCAGCAGACCAAGGGTGGGCTCTGAGGTTTGGGATTTTTTTCAACACTCTACAGAGCAGAGTTGTCATCATATACCCTGTGGTGTTGATAAAGGTGGTCCTGCTTTGGTGCTTTTTCTCCACTGTTACTACCTAAGTATTTTAATATAATTTTGTTAGGTTAATTATCAAGTTACTGTGATTTTAATGGAAGTGTATTACAAACTACATATTAATTTGGAAAGTGTTAATATTTTTACCATAATATTCTTTAAGAACATAGTCTCTTGTCAATTATTTTTATAGCTTCAGTAAGATTTTATATTTCTTAATATAGTACCACATTTTTCTAATTGCAGTTTTTCCTAAATACATGGTACTTCTTTGCTATTTTAAATAGAAGTTAAAATTTTACGTTATATTAGACACAGTAGTTTGTGTTATGTTATTTATAGTTTATGCTACTTGTATAACATAATCATTAACCAGAGGTGGCAATTTTATTAAAACAAAATAAAATTTAAACTTTAATTCTTCTCTCCCAAGAGCCAGATTTCAGGTACCCAGTTACCACCTGTAGATAGTGGGTACCGTATGGAAGGGCTCAATATAGAACCCCTGAGAAACTGTAGTGCAGTTAGTGATAAATCATGTTTTCTTGTGCATTGTTTATATATCTTGTTGATTGGGGCGACTTTTCAATTTATTCTGTTAGGAATAAATAGGCAAAGGAAATAAATTGATTTTATTTTTATTTTTTGGTACTGGGAATTGAATTTAGGACCTTTAGCTTGCTGGGCACGTGCTTGTGCAGGTGAGCTGTATCCCAGCAAGCACTTGAGGCTTTTTGTTTTGTTTTGTTTCTTCCTGTATCTTAGGGAAGGGTCTACAGAACGTTCAGTATTTCGTAGTGATTCTCCTGTTTACAAGTCTCCCAAGTGCTGGGATTACAGGCACGTGCATGCCACCTGGGGGCGGGGCCGGCAGAAGCACCGCAGCAGAGGATCGGAAGATCAAACCCCTAACTATTTGACCAGCCCTAAACAATTGGTTTTATGTGAAACTTATTGCCTGGTTGTCTTTGTAGAGAGGAGAGGAGGTCAGAAAACGTCGCAGGAGGGTCGTCACGCTCACCTGCGCTCATCCAGGCGGCACTAGTTAGTTGCTGAATTCTTGGCATCTTCGAGACTTCGGTGTCCCGCACCTCTCTACGAAGACACATTAAATAAAATGTGGTGGCAAAGAAAGGAGTGCTGCTGGGAAGAGCACTCTGTGGCAGGAGTTTGGGGATCTGGCCACCCATGGCTGCCTTTGGCTTATTTCACACTTCAAGGCCAATTTCTGCAGCCTCCACCCCCTGCCCCCAGACGCCTGTAGGCGTTGCTAGTCCAGGCTACTGAAGGGCAATTGCCCTCTCTTAAGACCGTGACAAGTGGCTGGTCTCAGCCAACCCCTCAGCTCCCTGCAGAAAATGCTCCTGTCTATCAAGCAGCTAACTGTAGGGGTTGTGGGAGAGAAGCAGACGACATTCTCATCGCGGACTTCTGTCCTGGGGCGCTGGTCACTCTGCGGGTGCGTCCGAGGTGGAGAGCTTCCAGGGCACCTGCCACCTGGCTGGGGCCCCATTCTCTGGGATGGTGGCGTCTTGTGGGGGTCAGCCGCAGCAGTATTCTGGGACAGTCTACCATGGGGCCTGTTTTTCCAGATCCTGTCGCAGGGAGCCTGGACTCCCACGAGGAGGGAGATGAGGCTGGCTATGGGAAGGGTCCCTGAGGGTAGGCCAGAATCCCGAGGTGGGCGGGCGGGGGCAGTCCCCTAAGGGCCGGGCCGCGCCCTGTTGTGGCTGCTGTGGGTAAGGGCTGCTGCGTGGGGCTCCTGCGCAAGTCGGAGCTCCGGCTGAGTGGTCCTCCTAAGAATGTCTCTCGGCCTTGCTGCATTTTACTGCTGACGGAGACCATTGCCGAGGGGCTTGATAACTGCAGGACGCAGCTGTTTAGTCACATTGCCTGAGAGGCCAGGTGCCCGCCGGTGCTAAGCATGTGTATTTTCTTACTTGACACCCACAACAACAACTCTCAGAGGAGACAGTGTTACTCTTTTTGCATTTGAAAGATGAAGAAACTGAGGCTGAGAGAGATTTGTTTCTCGCCCCATGTTTCACAGGCAGAACCTGAGCCCCAGCTGGTTTAGCACCTTCCCTCTTAGCCTCTACACTGCTGCAGCATCTCATAACCCACGTTAGCTAGGATGTGGCGGATGAAATGTGTACACGAATTATAGCCCATCCTCAGGCATTTCGAGGCTGCCCAGGGAGGCTGAGTGGGTGCTGGGGGCTAAGGAGGCACCCCGGGGATTGCAGAGGGTCCAGGCATTTGGGGCACTGTGACTCTAAGAGTCATTTGCTTCTCTGAGTGTTTTCTTATTGCAAAATAGGAATGAAGTCAATAGGGATTGACAAATACTAAAATAAATAATGCATAAGGCCTTTTTTCCGAGATGGTGCCGAAGGTGAAGAAGCAAGGCCCTGCCCCTCCCAAGGCTGAAGCTAAAGCAAGAGCTTTGAAGGCCAAGGAGGCCATGCTGAAAGGCATCCACAGCCACAAAAAGAAGATAAGAATGTCACCCACCTCCTTCCACCGTCCCAAGACACTGCAGCTGTGGAGGCAGCCCAAATACCCTCAGAAGAGCACCCCCAGGAGAAACAAGCTTGACCTCTATGTCATCATCAAGCTCCCCCTGACCACAGAGTTAGTCATGAAGAAGATCAAGGACAACCACACACTCATGTTCACTGTAGATGTCAAAGCCAGACAGATTGAACAAGCTATAAAGAAGCTCTATGACATTGATATTGCCAAGGTCAATACCCTAATCAGGCCTGATAGAGAGAAGAAGGTGTACTGGCTCCTGATTATGATGCAATGGATGCTGGCAACAAAATTGAGACCATCTAAACCGAGTCCAGCTGGCTAATTCTAAATATACACTTTTTTCCCCCAGTTAAAAAAAAAATAATAATGCATAGATAAAATCCATTGCTCATGGAGAGCAGAGAAAACCTGTTCCCCCCAACCCCAATGGCACTGTCTTTGTCTCCTGCCCCACCTGGCCAATGCCTGGCACTTGCTGCTCAGGAGATGTCTGCTAAATGAATAGACAGACAGATGCAGCATAGCCTCCATTGTGTGGGGATACTGTTCTGAAGGAAAGCAGGAGGAAAAGATTCGCTGGGGTGGGAAGGGAAATTCACAGATGCTGATGATAGAAGGAGGGAGAAGAGAGAGAGAGAGGGAGAGAGAGAAAGGAAG
>PVKA01055500.1:0-10299 GCA_004027165.1 Ctenomys sociabilis
CTTGAATTATTTTTAAGAGAAAAAAAAAATACAGTACATTGTGCCCAGAAAATACAGTACATGAGCTGGATAAAGGCCACCACTGGAGAGACTGCTGAGTACTTTGGTTTGTCTGTTAATCCCTGCCCCCCCTCCAATGAAAGGTGAACAAAGAGTAACATTCTGGAAAACACTAACATCTGATTGTGTTATTGATACAGATTAAAAGAAAAAAACCAAGTTGCTCCATCTAGTTCTCCAAAGTGAAATACTCTGCCACAGCCGAATCAGAGTGAAGGCAGAAGTCTTAGAGATGCTCACAATGGACTGAGGACTCAGGGGAAAGTTCCCTGAGAGGCAACAGCAGGATGAGCTTGGCAAAAGGCCAAGACCCTCCAGACAGCCAGCAAATGTATGGAGGTAAGCATCAGGTGACTGGTGGCACATGCCTTTAATCCCAGCAATCTGGGAGGCTGAAGCAGAAGGACTGTCATTGTCAGCCTAGTCCAGGAGACTCAGGAAGACCCCATATCAAGATAAAAAGATTAAAAAGGAGGTCTGGCCACATAGCTCATCAGACTAAAGTGCTTGTTTAGGAAGAGCCCAGCAACTGCAGTTGATTCCCAGGTCTGCCTTGCAGGCTCTGCCCCCAGGGTACACTGAGACAGCAATTAACACTGGGCATAGAGGCCTATGCCTGTAATCTCAGCACTTAGAAGGCTGAAAAACAGGAGAATCACCGACTCTGATCTACAACGTGAGACTCTGTAGACCTTGTACTAAAATACATTAATAAAATAAATTAAATTAAAGGGGGCTGGAAATATAGGTCAGTACAAAGGCCCTGGATTCAATCTCCATTAAAAAAAAGGTATAAAAGGTGCAGGATGTTAGTCTGTGTTGCTGGGGTGTACAAAGTGACACAGGGAGTGGTAACAGTGAAGTCAGAGGGGGAGACACAATAACCACATTAGGGATATGACCTTCAAGCTTCCCCAAAGGGCCCAGAAACACAGAACCCCAAGCTCTTGTAATTTCTTCCTTCCTTCCTACAAAAGTAATTTGCAAGTCTAGAATGGTGGCACAAGCCTGCAACCCCACCACTCAGGAGGCTGAGGCAGGAGGATTGTGGTAAATTCGAGACCAGGCTGGGCTACAAAGTGAGCTCAAGACAGGCTTGAACTGCATAGTGAAACCTTATCTTTTTTTTAATGTATTTTAGTACAGGGTCTCACTACACAGATCAGACTCATTGTGATCCTCCTGTTTTCTGCCTCCCACACACTGGGATTACAGGCTTGTGCCACCATGCCCAGACTCAATCTTGCACCCCAGGGGCAGAGCCAACACGGCATGCCCAGGACCCTGCATCTGCCTAAGCAGGCACTTTAGTCCACTGAATTATCTGGCTGGCCCTCTGAGACCCTATCTTAAAAAAAAAAAAAAGGAGCCGGGCGTGGTGGCGCATGCCTGTAATCCCAGCACTTGGGAGGCTGAGGCAGGAGGATTGTTGTGAGTTCGAGACCAGCCTGAGCTACAAAGTGAGCTTAAGGCCAGCCTGAACTGCATAGTGAGACCCTATCTCAAAAAAGACAAAAAAAAAAAAAAAAAAAAAAAAAAAAAAAAAAAAAAAAAAAAAAAAAAAAAAAAAAAAAAAAAAAAAAAAAGGCATTACTAGAAATATTAGAAAACAGGGACAGGGATGCAGCCCAGTAGGAGAGGGCATGGATTCAATTCCTAGGCACTGCATGAAAAAGAATAAAGGAGGGAAGGGGGTTGGGGAGATGGCTCAGTGGAATAAGCGCTTCCCTGGCAAGCAAAAGGACCTGAGTTTCAATACCTGGCTCTGCCAAAAAGAAAGAAAGATAGATAAAGGAAAAGGAGAACCGGGGATTGAACTCATACCTTTGCGCTTGCCAGGGAAGCACTTATTCCACTGAACCGTCTCCTGGGCCCCAAGATATATTTTAGGTAGATTTCTTTGGATATGCCAATATAGCTTTTATTATTACAAAAATTTGGATCACATTGTGATGCCATTTCATGAGCTTCCTTTTTTGCTACTATTATTAGACTGATATTTATAGTATATAAAATATATCCTAATATAACTATCAAAAGACAAAATAAAGGACCATTACTAACATCCCTGGTGATATTCTCGTGTAGCATCATTTAAGATTGCTGCAGTCTCCTTAACATAAAGACATTATTGTCTATCTGGCTTCTCTTCTCTGCTTACCTTTTTTTTTTTTTTTTGCAGAATTGGGGATTGAACTCAGGCCCTTGAGCTATTCTACTGAGCTATCTCCCTGGCCCCTCTGCTTACTTTTTATTAATAGTCATGCACATACATCTTGGCATTCCTCTCTCTTCCCACAAGAATAAATTCCAAGAAATGGAACTGTAGGGTCAAATGGAGTTCACCCTTTTAGAGGGCATTTTACTTATTTATTTATTTATAACCAGGGATTGAACTCAGGCCCTTGTGCTTGCCAGGGAAGCGTTGATTGCACTGAGCCATCTCCCCAGCCAAAATGTTTTTCTTTTTTTTGGCAGAACCAGGGATTGGACTCAGGCCCTGACGCTTGTCTAGCAAGCACTTATTCTACTGAGCCATCTCCCTGGCCCCTAAGAGAGCACCCTTTTAGAGGTGTTTAGCAAGTACCATGGGCTGTTTTCCAGAAGGCTATGTCAACTATGTGTCCCAGGAGCTGCACCAGGATTCTGCCCTTGCTCTTATAAACTGCCATCTTGCGATGGGCATGGTGGCATATGCCAGCACTTTGGAAGCTGAGCAGGAGGATTGCTCCAAGTCTGAGGCTAGCTACACAGTGAGTTCAAGCCAGCTTGAACTACAAAGTGAGAGCCCACCTCCAAATAAATAAACTGCCACTTTGGTTTTTGGTTTGTAAATGGTTACTTGGATAGATGATAAAAAGCGTATCATTTTTAAAAATTCATAGTTCTTTGATTTCTGGGATTGAACTTACTTCATGTACTTAACTGGTTATATTTCTTTTATGAAATTATATTCTACATTTTTGTTAAGTATATACTAGTTTTTTTTTTTTCCTATTTTGAGACTAGTAATCCAGTCTGGCCTTGAACTATGTAGCCTAGGACTGGCCTCAACTTTATGGTGATCCTCCTGCCTCACCCTTCCAAGGGCTGGGATTACAGACCTGTGCCACCACACCCAGGCAGTGTTACAGTTTTTAGGAGCTATGCCTGTAATCCCAGCATTATTTGTATTGTATTTTAAGATTATAATTTATACAGAATGTAGATTTGGGGACCGGGGAGATGGCTCAGTAGAATAAGTGCTTCGTTGGCAAGCATAAGGGCCTGAGTTCAATCCCCGGTTCTGCCAAAAAAAAAAAAAAAAAAAGGTAGATTTTTAGTTCATCTTTTAATGTATTCTAAATACAAAAAAAAGGTACATATTTATGTAAAAATGCCTGCCTTTTCCTTTAGTTTTTTTGATGATATTCCTGGAAGGCCTCAGGACAGGTAAGTGCTCACCAGGTGGCTTAAATCCTCCTGTGCTCTTGTTTCACTCTGTTCCAAACCCTTTATTAGCTGCAGTGAGCTGCAGAACAGGAGAGATGACCTGATACACCAAAAAGAAAGCAAAAATGACTTCACCCTGGGAGTAAGGACCACACAACTCAGCAGCCCACCAGTCTGTAGGTGGAGCAAAAACCCACAGCTGGGCTTGGCTGTGCCTTCCGCCAAGGAAGGTCACACTGGAAGCAGACACTCACAAAAGCAGGGGAGAACGGAAGCACTTCTAGAAATGCCATAAGAATTCAGCAGGCTGTCTGGCAGGAGTTCCTGTTCTCTGCCTGGCTGACCCCACGCAGTCTTGTCAGTTTAAGTATCACTTCTTCAGAGAATCCTTCTTTGACAGCCTTGTGACCAGAGGGTCTTGGTCTCACGGTGCTGCCATTTCCTTCACAGAGCTTCCCACAGCCTGTAAGATGTGTCTGCATGCTGAACGCCTGTCTCCGCCACTAGAAAATTTCCCTCTAAAATTCCATCAAGAAATGAAACTGTATTACAGAAACCCATTGCACCATGATGCCCACCTCAGCAAATATCCTACCAAGGGCCGGCCAGATAGCTCAGCATATTAAAGTGCCTACTTAGGCAGAGCACAGCGGCTGCCCTCACCCCAGGGTCATGCTGACATCCCAGCACTCAAGAGGCTGAAAACAGGAGGATCACTATAAGTCTAATCTGTGTAGTGAGACCCTGTACTAAATACTATATATTCTACAAATGCACAAATACCTTCCCCTCAGATGAGGATGTCAGGGTCAGCAGCTCTGCACCTATCAGAGCTGTCCTGTGCCTGACGGTACCCTATGCCACCATGTTCTGATTCCACTCTATCTTCCCTGAGCTTCTTGTCTTTTCTGGTTCCCTGGAGAGCACCAAGAAGGTGGGTCATATCTGTGCAGACATTGCCTATGTGCCTACGCACGGTCTAGACAACAGTTTGCAGAAAGCAGCTGCAGCCCAGACAATGAGTGGGCTCAGCCTGACCCCACCCATCCCACTTAGGATTCGACTCAAGCAAATGGCATGGGAACTGCTCCAAGAAGCAGGCAGACAGAAGGATGGGAGCAGATGGGCTAGGAGAGGAAAAAGATGCTGGCAGGGAAGAGGTAGCTAGGCTGTCTCCCTTCCTGAACATCCTTTCATGCACCCAGTTGACAGAAGCATGGTGAAGACACAGGCCTGGGAAATCAGAAGCTGTGGTGGTGGGGCACACTAGAGAAGAGAGCAAGGATGAAGCTGCTGTGGACAGACTTCCAGGAAAAAGATGCTCTGACCTGATGTGCCCCTCCAGAGAGACACCTACAAATACCTGACAAAATGCTCCCACATGGGAGACCTGTTCTCAGTGATCTTGGCTTCACAATGAAGTCTGTGATGATATAGCTCTGGCTACCTGAGCCTCAGAAAACCAGGCACGCAGGTGTGTGGCCCACCTGGCTCAACATGCAGCTACTGTGCAGAGCTTCTGACACTCATGCTTAGCTCCCTAGCAACCCAACAGTCTTGGCTTAGTAGTTTCTAGAATTTTGAACCTGTCACCCTTGCCATGTTCTCTCTTCACAAGTCAGTGCCAGTCGCTCACAACCTGAATGCCACAGGAAGCCTGATGAGACAATGGGGGCGGGGTTGTCCTTCACTTGCGGAAAGATGTGACAAGGGACAGGTAAGAAGCAGGCAGAAAAGAGAAGCCAGGCTATCAGCCTCATTTCCATGGCCTGCAGTTGTGCACTTCACTGCTGAAATCAGGGGCTCTGTGCTTGGCCCAGGTGGGGAGTGAACTGTGCATCACAGCATAGCAGGGCCTCGGATCGTAGCAGCCACTATGGCATGTCCCCACCTGATTATGTGCTGCTGGTTGGGTGCTAAAGTCACCTCATCCTGAGCTGGGGAGACAGCTCAATGGCTTAAGCACATGCCTGGCAAGCATAAGGTCCTGAATCTGATCCCCAGTACGAAACAAACAAACAAATAATAAAGTCATCACACCCTGAACAGCTGGGCCATGAGAGACACTGGGTTCCAAGGATGACAATGACCAGAGTCCAGTGGGGTAGTATGGCAGCATACAGGATGGTTGGGTAGAATCATCACTCAGCTTCAGGGACACATTGCCAAAGAGAGGGCAAAAAAGATGGCACTGAGCTAAGGAAATAGCCAATGTCCTCCCAAGCTCAGTGCTTGGCTCCACCCAAGTACAAAGGCAGCTCAAGGGATTTAGGTCCACCCCATCCATGCCCACGGCACCCACACATGGATACACACAGAAAGGGGCCAGATGTGGTCCCTGCCATGGGATGCACAGGCAGAGAACAGGAAACCTCCTCTCTGGGCCAACAGAGGAAGCAGCAAGGCTTGCACAAGTACAGAAGGGTCTGCACTCATTCTGGGCTTCTGCAGTAACCTTTTGGTTTCTAGAGTATGGTGAGGAAACAGTACAAGGACAGTCCCTGCAAGGGAACAAACCATGGTCCCAGCCCAGTGAATTACTTGCCATGTGAATGTGCGTCTGTATGTGTAGATGGATCATAGCAGCTGGGAGCCATGTTTTGTCAGCACCTGCCAATGCCTCTAAGGAACTACGGGACTACATCTACTCTGCAGGGTCAGACTGAGCCAAAAGCTTCAGTATTCAATCTGTCCCCATCAGCAGTCTCAATCCTTGCTCCCATGCCTTCTGGCTGTCAAAAAGAAGTCCAAACAAGCAATTCTCAGCTTTTAATTCTGTCTTCTGGTCTTTACCTCTGACACTGTCCAATGAAGCCAGGGACCCCATATCTCTACCCAGCCCATCTGGTACTGGAAGCGAGTACAGAGTGCCCTACTCATCTGTGGCTGCAAACCTACTTGCCCTGTACTGGGGTAAGGGCACTTAGCAGGTCCCAGATCCTCTGATGGAGGAAGAAAAAGTCTGTGCCCAAGGGTACCAAAGGCACTGTGGTTAGAACAATGTATCCCAGTCTTTTGCATCTCATGATACAAGAAGAAGACATTCATGTGGCATTTGGGAGTGAAATGGACTAAGGGCCCCAGCTGTCCATGCCTGTGGCCCAGTCACTGAGGCTGAAGGACTCACTGTCTTGACCTACATAATCTACTCTGGTTGGAATCCAGGGTACTAGAATAAGTTAGACCTGGGTTAAAACCCCAGCACCTTATACTGACAAGCTGTTAGACAAGATACTCTGTATCTACAAACTTCAGAGCACAGCAGCCTCTCTACTTACAAGGCAGCTCTAAGGATGAAGTGAGATAACCCACACAAAAGGCTTATCAGAGCACTGTTAGGATAGTGTGGGATAGTGTGTGTGCACGATAAGCTGGGATCGGATTAGCTTAAACACCAGTAGCACTGAATTTCTCCAGCCCACGGAGAAAGAGACAGGCACTGATTTGGGAGTTGGGGAAGCATGAGGAATGTAACTAGAATGAAGGCTTCAGTGGCCTTGAACCTGCTGTTTCCTGCCTGAGACTACAGGCCAGAGTGGTCTGATGGCCAGCCTGGGTGGCATATTCCACCCAGTGGGGAAGAGACCTGGTGTTATGGCTTAAACATAAAGTGTTTTGACAGGCATGGTGGCACATGTTTGTAGTCCAAGCACTCAGGAGGCCGAGGCAGGAAGATTACTTGAGCTCTGGGTCAGCTAAGGCTACATAGTGAGTTCAAGGCTAACCTCAATTGCATACCGAGAACCTATCACAAAAAGCCAAACCCAAACAAAACAAAAACAAAATGTTCCCCAAGGACTCATGCAATGAGGGCTTGATCCCCAATGCATCATTGTTCAGATGTGTGGCCTAGAAAAATAAACAGCTCAAAAACATTGATATACTGAGGAGTTCACAGGTGAATGGCTTTTTAGGTGTGTCTGAAATAGATGAAGCGGGTCACCAGAGGCAGCCTTTCAATGCTAAATGTTGTCCTTGGTCCCTTCTTTTCTGGTTCTTTTTTATTCTGCTTCCCAACTGCCATTAGGTGAACAGCTTTCCCCTCTCTGCCCAACCACTATAATGTTCTGCCACTCGATCATGGACTAAGATCCCTGAAGCTGTTGGGCTAAAATAAACCTTTATTCCTTTAAGTGGTGTATGTCAGGTGCTTGGTCACAGTAAGGAAAAGCTGGCCTATACACCTGAGGTGAGCTGGAGCTGCTGCACAGTGCTGGCTGAGAATGGCTCATGGAAAGGGATGGCTATTCTTCTGGGCAGAAGCACAAAGCACAGCATCTTCCTGTGCAAGCAGAGATTCTCTCCCCTCTATTCTATTCTTTTTTTTTTTTTTTTTTTTTTGTCTTTTTGAGACAAGGTCTCACTATGAAGTTCAGGCTGGCCTTAAGCTCACTTTGTAGCTCAGGCTGGTCTCGAACTCACAACAATCCTCCTGCCTCAGCCTCCCAAGTGCTGGGATTACAGGCATGCGCCACCACCCCGGCTGGCTTTACTTTATATACCTCATTTTTATACTTTTCTGCTAAATGGTTAAGACCAAGATAAAGCAAGATCTATATAACAAGAAATGTAACTTTTTTTTTTTTTAATCTTTTTGAGATAGGGTCTCACTATGCAGTTCAGGCTGGCCTTAAGCTCACTTTGTAGCTTAGGCTGGTCTCGAACTCACAACAATCCTCCTGCCTCAGCCTCTGGAGTACTGAGATTATAGGCATGTACCACCACACCCGGCTTCTCCCCTCTATTCTGTAGGCAAAGGCTAGTGCACAGTTGACAATTATCTACTTGGAAAACAGCAAGACTGTCCCAGATGGTAAGACCATGCTGCAGAGCTCCACTGTCATGATCCTATCATGGCATAAGACTCTGGAATTATGACACAGTGCCTTGACTCCAAGATCTGTGGGAGCAGGGCAGACACACAGACTGGACGTAAAACTTATTACTGAGTGATAAGTGATTCCAAGTGTGTGTATTTGTCAAAACAACTGAAAGGTACAATTTAAAACTCAGTGAAATTTGTGTGTAAATATGCCTCAGCTGGTAAACAAGCTGGAACTTGAACCAAATGGTCAAAGCTAATATTGCTAATAGGTTATCACAACCTCCTGATATGATGTAACTAACAAAGATGCATTACTTACGCAATTTTTTTTTCTCCAAAAATATATATAATGAATCTAATAATAAGAATTCAAACTGAGGGGGCCAGGGAGATGGCTCAGTGGAATAAGCACTTCCCTGGAAAGCGCATCAGATTGAGTTCAATCCCCGGATCTGCCAAAAAAAAAAAAAAAAAAATTCAAACTGAGGTACAGTCAGCAAAATAAGTCTAAGCCTGTCTACCTCAAAAACATCAATGTCAGGTAGAAAAGAACAACTCTTCTAGACTAGCCGTGGCTAAAGATACACACCAAATGGAGATCCTGTGGGAAGAAAAAGTTATAAAGGTAACAACTGACCATTTGGCAAAATCTGCTTATAAACCATGTTTTAGGGCCAGGGAGATGGCTCAGTGGAATAAGTGCTTCCCTGGCAAGTGCAGGGCCTGAGTTCAATCCCCGGTTCTGCCAAAGAATAAAAAATAAATAAACCAGGGGCCGGGAAGATGGCTCAGTGGAATAAATACTTCCCAGGCAAGCACAAAGGCCTGAGTTCAATCCCCGGTTCCACAAAAAATAAATAAATAAAATAAAACAAATAAACCATATATTAGATAATAGTATACTAGTTTTATTTGCTGAATTTAGAAATTGTGGTTACATAAGAGAATGTCCTATGTGTGTGTTCTTAGGTGCTTGAAGTGTTTAATGGAGAAGAGCTCTGGGATTTCCTCTCCGGTCCTTGGGGGCAAAGAAGGAAGTCTGACCTCTCAAGGCCTGCTTCGCAGATTCAAAGGGTCTTCCTTTGGGTACACAGCCAGGGTGCCAGTCCTGAAACCTCATACTTGTTGGTAGAGCCAGCCTAGCATGAACAGAAGGTTAGTATTATATGGCCAAAGATTGGGGAAAAAAAGGGGAGCCTCCATGTAGCATCTAGGTTCACCATCTGACAGCCTTTCTTTTCCTTTTTCTTTTTTTTTGCCGAACCAGTGATTGAACTCAGACCCTGGTGCTTGCCAGAGAAGCACTTATTCTACGGAGCCATCTCCCCAGCCCCGTATTTTTGGTATAGGGTCTCATTACACAGCTCAGACTCATACTGATCTTCCTGTCTCAGCCTCCCAAGTGTTGAGATTACAGGTGTGTGCTACCACATCCAGTTTGAGTGGCTGGCACAGCATGTTTGGGGTTCTGGGGCCAGCACAACATGTACCAGGAATTGAACCTGGATCCGTGCACTTGCCAGGCAGGTGCTTAGACTGCCAAGCCTTCTTGCATTCCATCCCCAGGGTTTCTTTCCTTATCAGGTGTGTTGGGGGAGTTGATGGACACCGATGGCACTGATCTCCTTCAGGCTGGGTAAGAATGCAGGAGGCCAGGGAGATAGTACAACAGCACAAGCGCCTGCCTGGCAAGTGCAAGCTCCTGAGTTTGATTACCAGTACCAAAAAGGGGGATGTAGGAGGCATGCCATCAGAAAATGCCATATAAGCTACCAGGTAACTGCAGCTGGAGAAACAGCAGGTTTCAACACACTGTAGTATCTATCTGTCAGCAGTGGAGGGCCTCCCAAGTCTCCCATGTTTTTTCTGGAAGAAATCTTAGCTGGGCATGGTAGTGCGTCCCTACATTAAAGAGGCTGAGGTAGGATTACCACAAGTTTGAGGCCAGGGGCCAGGAAGATAGCTCAGGAGAATAAGCACTT
>PVKA01055501.1:0-10303 GCA_004027165.1 Ctenomys sociabilis
TTTTTTTTTTTTATCTATATCCTCTTTAGAGGTAGTTATTAATTCTTTTTCTGCGGTGTTTCTTCCAAGTTGGGTTTCCTCTGTATATTTCCAGGCTTGTTTCTGTTTTTCAGATGCTATGCTTTCAAAGAAATTTTTTTTCAAAGAATTCTTTTTTGATTTCAGAAATTATTTCTGCTTTGAGTTCCTCATGGCCTTTCTGCTGTTGTGTCTTTGCTTCAGATGCTGTTAATTCATACATTTCAGCTGGAATAGTGCTCTCTGCACTTGTTCTGGGTGAGCATTGTTTTTCCACCCAATGTTTCTGGAATTCATTCTTTATTTCAGATACTATTTAATCAGATATTTCTTTTTTAATTTGGGGAATTACTTCTCATTTTATTTCCTCTATACATTTCTTCTTTGTTTCTGTATCTGTTAGTTCATTCATTTTAGCTGAGCTAGTGTCCTCTGCCTTTACTGATGGACTCGAGGTCTGGGATTGCATTTTCCCCCTTGTCTTTGTCATTTTGTATAGCACTGATCTTTAACCTTTTGTTTAGAGCTTTGGTGCAGCTATAACCTTAGCTTGTTATGAGATCCGGGTGCCAGCCTATTAAGTTTGAGATTGTCCAGGTATGCCTATCCTGGATCTAGCTATTGTGTTCAGTTCCTTTTTGCTGCAGCTCCTGTGGTTCCCCTCTGTTGGTTCCCTGTTCAGGCCAGCATGAACCGAACTGGGATGCAGAGTAAGTAATGAAAATTCCTCCCATCTTGGCTGGCTTTGGGGAGAGGATCCAGAAAATTGATGGAGTCAGCCCTCCTGTGGCAGGCAGGTCGCTCTCTAGGTGGGCAGACCTGGGCTTTGGTGGGTCTGCTGGACTCCCAGAAGGATAGTGGATGATCTTATTCACTGGGTTGGCTGTACTGGGTCAGCCAGCATGTCCTGGGTCCAGGTCTACAGGCCAAACCCGAGAAGGCTGGGAAAGGTCCCTCCAGTGCAGCGGGCCTGGAACCGTCACTCACAGGCCGGGCTGTGCTGGATTGTTACCAGGGATCCCTGAGAAATGTCCCTCTGTGGCAGGCTTGGAGTTCTCACTTCAGGCCGACCTGCATTGGGTCTGGAGCCATGCGGTGGGACCGGAATTGCTGGGAAATGTTTCTCTGGCGAGGCAGGCCTGGAGCTCTCACCAGCAGAGCTGCACTGGGTCTTGGGTGAGGGGGGGCAGGGAATCCCTGGGAAATGTCTCTTCCGCATGGCAGGCCTGGAGTTCTACACTCACTGAACTTTGATGCCCAGGGAGTCAGGAAATTCCCACTCGCTCAGTGGGCTTTAGGGCAGTGGATCTGGGGAGGGGCTGATGAGTTTGTCCTGAGATTTCAGCCCAGTCACTGGCTTGGAGGTCTTCGGGGTGGGGATCCGGGTAACACATGTTGGAAGAAGCCAAACACTCTCCCTCAGACTCACCACACACTCACTGATCTGGGAAGCCTTGTGAGTCATACAAATTCCCAGTCACTGGGAGAGCTTGGGGTGGGATCCAGGAGGCTGCTGGAGTCAGCTGCTCTCAGGCTGGTCTGGGGCTGGGCAGTGTGGGCGGGATCAAGGAGGGTGGGGGACTCAGCCGCGCTGTCTCGGGCGGTCTCTGGGGCTCTGTTTCTATAATTTCTGAGGGCTGCAGATATAGCTCAGTGGCATAATCACCTGCTTGGCAAACACAAGGTCCTAAGTTCGATCCTCAGTACCACAATGAAAGACCTTCCCCATTCACTTTGGGCTGGGTAGATGGCTCAATAGAATAAGCACTTGCCTGGCAAGCACAAGGTTCAGACGAGATCGGGCGCGTTCAGGGTGGTATGGCCGTAGACCAAGCACAAGGTTCAATTCCTGGTCCTGCCAAAAAAAAATTCTATAGTTTCTCTATCAGTGTGTTTGTTATCTGTGTAGATGAATGCTACTGACTTTTGGGTATTGACTTTGTATCCTGCTATGCTACTGAATTTGTGTATCAATTTTAGTACCTTCTTGGTGGAGTTTTTTGGGTCTTCCAAGTAAAGTATCATGTCACTTGCAAATAATGATAATTTGACTTCTTCTTTACCTATTCTTATTCCTTTTATTTCTCCCTCTTGTCTAATGGCTTTAGCTAATGATTCCAAAACAATATTGAATAGGAGGGGTGATAGAGGACATTCTTGTCTTGTACCTGATTTAAGAGTAAAATATTTCAGTTTTTCCCCATTTAGAATTATACTAGCCATTGGGTTGTCATAGATATCAGATTGAAGTAGAGGCCATCTATTCCAATTTTCTGTAGGACTTTGAACACATGAATGTTTGTTGGACTTTGTTAACTGCCTTTTCTGCATCAATTCAGATGATCATGTGGTTTTTAGATTTGGCTCTATTGATAATTGCGTATTATATTTTTAGATTTGTGTATATGGAACCATCCTTGCATCCCTGGGATGAATCCTACCTGGTCATGGTGTATAATGTTCTTGATGATTTGCTATATTCTATTTGCTACAATTTTGTTGAGTATTTTAGCATCTATGTTCATGAGTGAGATTGGCCTGTAGTTCTACTTTTTGGTTGTGTCTTTCCCTGGTTTTGGAATCAGCATAATACTTGCTTCCAGGAATAATTTTGGGAGGACTGCTTTCTTTTATACTTCATTGAAGAGTTTGAGGAGTATAGTGCTTATATCTTCTGTAAATTTCTTGTAGAACTCAGTTGTGAATCTATCAGGACCTGGACTCTTCTTTGTTGATAGGTTTTTTATTATATTTCATATTTCATTGGCTATTATTGGATTTTTGAAAGTTGTTATATTTTCTTGATTCAGTTTCGATAATTTGTTCCTTTCTAGGAATCTGTCCATTTCTTCTATGTCTTCTGTTCTGTAATGATTCTCAATGTAGCTATGGATAATCTTCTGAATTTCTACTGGGTCTGTGGTAGTTACACACTTTTTATTCCTTATTGCTTGTATTTGAATTTTTTCTTTCCTTCTTTTGATGAAGTTAGAAAGGGGCTTATCAATTTTATTTAATCTTGGAAAGAACCAGCTTTTTGATTCATTAATTCTTTGTAATGTTTTCTTCACCTCAATTGCATTAATTTCTGCTGTAATCTTTATGATTTCTTCCCACCTTTGAGCTCTGGGTTTAGTTTGCTCTTCCTTTTCTAGATGCTGGTGGTGCAACATTAAGGTGTGTATTTGTTCCTTTTCTATATTCCTAATGTGTGAGTTCACAGCTATATATTACTCTTGGAGAACTGCTTTCATCGCATCCCATAAATTCCTGTAAGTTGTGGTTGAATTTCCATTGAATTGTAGATGTTGTTGAATTTCTTGTTTAATTTCATCTGTGACCCATTGATTGCTGAGTAGGGTGTTGTTTAATTTCCATGTATTTAGGTTTTTTTTTTTTTTCTGTTTTCTTGTCTTATTTATTTCCAGTTTCATTGCACTGTGGTCAGATAATATGCATGGGATAATTTCTGTTTTCTTGCATATACTTAAGCATGACCTATGGACTAGTGTGTGGTCTATTTTAGAAAATGACCCATGTGCAGCTGAAAAAAAATGTATCTTCACCTGTGGATGGGTTTAACACTCTGTATGTGTCCATTAAGTCCATTTGTTCCAAGGTCTGGATCAGATCTGCTATTTCTTTGCTAATTTTTTTGTCTTGTTGACCTATCTTTCTGGAATAAGAGGGTGTTAAGGTCTCCTGTTATGACTGTGGCCTTGGATATTAGATTCTTCATGTCCATTAAGATTTGTCTTATATAGTTGGGTGCTTCCGTGTTTGGTGTGTATACATCTATGAGTGTTACATCTTCCTCTTGAATTTTTCTCCTAACTAGTATATATTGGCCTTATTTATTTCATTTGATCATTCTTGATTTGAAGTTGAGACTGTCTGAGAACATGCTTGCTACCTCTACTTTTTTCTTAGGTGCTGGGGCATGTAGTATTGTTTTCCATTATTTGACTTTTAGCCTATTAGTTTCTTTATGAGTTAAGTGTGTTTCTTGTATACAGCATATTGTTGGATTTTGTTTCCTAATCCACTGTGCCAGTCTATTTCTTTTAACTGGTGAATTGAGTCCATTTAGATTGATGGTTCTAATTGAGATATATTGATTTATGCTCAACATGTTATTTATTTGCTGTTGTTTACCACCTTTTATCTTATGTTTAATTGTTTGCTCTTTTGTGTGTTACTACTGTTCTCGTTGGAAGAGTTCTGATCATTTTGGTTCCTCTCTAGAACATCTTTCAGTAGCCTCTGTAGGGATGGCTTTGTCATCATGAAATTCTTTAGTTGTTCTTTGTCATGGAAGTATTTCACTTCTCCATTAAACTTGAAAGAGAGTTTTGCAGGGTATAGTAGTCTGGGCTGGAATTTGTTTTCATAGAGGACTTGAAGTACTATGGTCCATGCTATTGTTGCTTTCATGTTTTATGAAGAGAAGTTGGCCATTATTCTGATGGGTTTTCCTTTAAATGTGATCTGTTTCTTTTCTCTAGTGACTTTCAGTATATTGTTCTTTTCCCGGATTTCTGGGATCTTGACTATTGTATGTCTCAGTGTATTTTTAGTTTGATTGAAGTTCTTTGGAGTTCTTTATGCTTTGGTTACCTGAATGTCAAACTGTTTCCTCATATTTGGGAAGTTTTCTGCTATTACTTCTGCCCATATTCTTTTTATATCATTTGCATCGACTCTTTCTCGTTGATGCCTATTAGTTTCATATTATTCATCTTTTCATCATCTTGTAGGTGATTAATTACTTTTCCCTGCATTCTAGTTGTTTTTAAGAGATCCTTTCTTACTTTTTCGAGAGCTGCACCAGCATCTTTAAGATCTGAAACTCTATCTTCACTTACACTCAAACAGTTTTGCAAGCGTGTGATTGAGATTTTAAATTCCTCTATATCTCTCTTTTTTTTTTACTTTTGTTTTAAGATACCTTGACAAGATGGATTTCATAAATTAATACATTGCAAATTTTTCCTAAAGTTTTGGTATCATAAAAGGTGTATACATGATATTATACTTACAGACATTATTACACCATATCTCTCTTATCAGTAAATAAAGAGAGTGTAGCTTTTTTGCGTATCTTATTTTTTATACCTGAATTGCATCAAAGATTCAATAATTAATACTTTCTACCCTGTTATTTTCCTAGCGGTTATCCATAGTACTAGAAGCTGACATAATATCCTGTCCAACCACCATTAGTGCAAATCTTGCCCCTCTTAGAATTATGTAGAAGCACAGCATTATCAATCCCAACCGTACTGTCCATACACACACATCATGATTCTTCCATTCTAAACCCCTTCCTTGCTCTACACCTGTCAAAGATGGGCACTCCATTATTCAACTAACTTAGGTGCTTGAACTTGACAACACAATCCAACACAGTCCAGCACTCCACAACAATGGTGAGTTATCTGAAGATGTTGTTGACCTTAGCCATTTACAGCTCAACTTAATATTTTGGCCCCACGATGTATACTTCATTTTTATACTTTTCTGCTGGATGATTAAGACCTAGATAGAGCAATACTTATATACCAACACATGTACTTTATATTTCTTAGGAGGTCAGTAAAGTCCCCTTAGGGTTTTTCCTGTAGTCCTGTACCTTATTCTGCAGATCCTTTGTCTGTGTCATCCATGTGGATGAGTCACAGCCAATGCTTGACCAGTTTGCTCTCTGTAAGAGCTTGAGAGAAAGTTTTCTCTCCATGCGACTCTCCTCAGGCACACTATAGAACTTCGATCTCTTTCCTCTGTGGTTCCATAATCTCCTTGTTCAGAAAATTTGGAGCTCAACTGAGTTTCATGATGTTGCAGTACAGGTTCTCCTATGTCCTGAGTCTTCGGTGACCTTGAAAGGCTAGGGATAAAATGTTGGCTGGCCTTGTGGCTCTTCCATTTCTCCAACTTTGATCTGTGAATTTAGGTTGTTAACCATCCAGAAGAAAAGCTGATTAGTATCCTGCAGCATATGCCATTCACTTTGCCTTATCGGACTCAATTGATTATAGTTGTTGTACATTTCCATTTGTATTTCTGCTTTTCGCTTCTTATACTAGGGAGACTATACGATATTTACACATGTGTGTCTTGTTTATTTGACTTATCAGTATATGTTCAAGTGGCATCCACTTCAGTATAAATACTTCAAACTTATCATTCTTAACACCTGAGTAGTACTCCATTATATAGAAATATCACACCTTTTTCAACCATTCCTCATGTGATGGACATCTTGGTTGTTTCCAAGATTTTGCTATCACACATTGCGCTGCTATAAACATAGGTACACATATATCACTATGATACAATGTTTTCAGTTCCTTTGGGAAAATTCCCAGTAGGGGGATAGCCAGCTTGAATGGGATTTCTAATCCTACTCTTTTGAGGAGTCTCCACACTGACCTCCACAATGGTTGTACCATTCTACATTCCCACCAGCAGTGGAGAAGTGTTCCCTTTTCCCCACAACCTCTCCAACATTTGTTGTTGGTTGATTTCCTTATGATAGTCATTCTTTCTGGAGTGAGATGGTATCTCAGTGTTGTTTTTATTTGCATTTCAGGGATGACTAGTGATGTGGAGCATTTTTTCATATATTTATTCGCTTCTTTAATTTCATCCTCTGAGAAGTGTGTATTCATCTCAGATTCCCATTTCTGAATTGGGTCTTTAAGTTTGAGGGCCCTGTTACATCTTAGTTCTTTATATATTCTAGACAGTAGACCTCTGTCTGATTGCTTATTAGTTAGGATTTTTTCAAAATTTGTGGGTTGTCTTTTCACTCTGTTGACAATTTCTTTTGACATGCAGAAGTGCCTCAAGAAGAGTTGACCGCAGGTGTTTTCTTTCAAGCGCTTCCCGTGCGAGAATATATGTATGTTTATGAACTCTTTATGTACTCCTATGTCTTCAAGAGTTCCTCCTACTTTCTCTTCCAGGAGATTGAGTGTTTCTGTTTTAATGTTTAGATCTTTAATCTATTTTGACTTTTAACTTAGTGCATGGTGATATAGCTGGGTCAAGTTTTAGTTTTCGGCATGTAGAAAGCCATGTTTTCCAGCACCATTTGTTAAAGAGGCTATCTTTCTCCCAGTGAGCTTGTTTAGCCCCTTTGTCGAAGATTAGATGGCTGAGTGTGATCTCAGATGCCTCTGCATCTTCTAATTTATTCCACTGATCCTCAGGTCTATTTTGTTGCCAATACCATGTTCATTTTATCACAGTGGCTTTGTGGTATAATTTCAAGTCAGGAATTGTGATGCCTCCTGCCTTGCTCTATATCTCTTTGACTCTGCCTCATGGGATCTATTTCTTTCTCTATTTCTAATTCAAGGAACCTGTCATTTTTCTAATCTCTTCTATTTTTTTTTTATCAGTGTCTTCTTGAGAAGATGTTATTAATTCTTTTACTTCACATTTTCTTTTTGTTTTCCTCTGTATGTTTCTGCATTTGATTCATTGTTTCAGATGCTCTTAATTCAGATATTTATTTTTTCATTTCAGAGATTAATTCTGATATTAATTCCTTTATATCATTCTGCTCCTGTTTCTTTACTTCAAACACTATTAATTCATTTATATATTTTTATTTCAGAGATTAATTTTGATCTGAGTTCCCCTATATCTTTTTATTGTTGTTTCTTTACTTCAGATGATATTAATTCAGACACTTCACCTGTGTCAATGTCCTCTGCACTTGTTCTGTGTGAGCTCAGGACCTGAGATTGCATTTTGTTCCTTCTCTTTATCATTTTGTATAGCACTGTCCACTGACTTTTGTCATAGAGCTTTGGTGTAGTTGTAACCTTAGCACCTAATGAAATTCAGGTGCTGGTATACCAGGTTCTAGTTCATCTAGTTGTGCCTGGCTTAGGTCTAGCTATTGTGCTCAGCTCCTTCCTTCTGCCCTCAAAGGTGAGCCTGCTGTGCTCCTTTGGCAAGATGTTCTGCTCCTTGATTAGCTGCATGGTTTGATCCTAGTCTCACTGTAGGGACTTCAGCTGTCAGGTGTCACCCAAGGCCTGTGTGTTGGGGGATATGGGCAGGAATGTGCAGAAGTTCTCCCACACACTCACTGGGTCTGGGCTTAGGTGTGTCTGGAGGGCTCCCAAGAGCATGGAGGAAGTTCTCACTTACAGGGTGGGCTTGTACTGGCTCTGGAGGGGCAGGGGAGGCCTGGAGAATGTGGGAAAAGGTCTCTTTCGCGAGTGTCAGACCTGGGCTTGGCTGGCCGGGTGCAGGAGAGAGAGGCTGTCCCACATACTCACAGGGCCTGGGGGGGGGTGGGTGGATCTGGAGTGTGCATTTGTTTCTATGTTCGTGCATGCATACATGCATGTATGTGTATGTGTGTGTACTGTGCATAGTGCTCTGTGTACATATATGTGTATGTGCAATGTATTTTTTGGATATATATGGTCTATACACTTGTATAAGTATGTGTGGGAATGTGTTTGTGTTTGTGCATGTGGTTGAGGCTGTAGGAGTGTCCAGATTCTTCGGCCTGCCTGTGGTCTGGGTACTGGTGCTGCCTGCTGAATAACTTATTCAGGGAAGGCTGTCTGTACTTGTCTTCCCACCACCAGGTTGGCTTTGAAGGGACCAGGGAGCCTAAGTGAAAGCACAATATGTCTTAGGCCCCCATGTGTGCTGTACGGTGTTCTTGTGCTAGGAGGTTGCATGGGGCTGGTGGCCCATTGTGCTAACCAGGGAGGAGCCGCATGGTATAGGAGTGGCAGGAGTCAGTGGAGGATGTTTTGCTGGTGTCTTTCTTTTTTAAATGTGGGCCCATGAAGGTAGCAGGTGCTTTCAGTGTGAGAGTTACGAGCCCAGAAGGGTGGTGTGTTCTATAAACCTGGCCTTCCTGCTGATCTGCTCCACCAAAACTCTTAAATCCAGCTCCTCCAAGAAAAGGCTGAGCAGGAAAATGTCATTGTAGGCACTGAAGAACGTGCTGGAGTCAATGTGCTTCACTTGCAGCCACAAGACTCCCCTTCGTGAGAGCTGGTGGAGCCTCCAGTAGTGCTGCCATCCGAAGGCAAAACTGGGGTTCTGGGGGCAGAGAGGAGGTCCCAGGGCAGGAACTCGCAGGCTGCATTGCTGCCCTCTAGCCTCCAGACAGCAGCTTCCAGGGGAAGAGCAGCCAGCATCAGTGTCCATGTGCTTGTTAGAGTTACATATTCTGAATACAAATCCCTTATCAGATACTTGATTTGAAAATATTTACTGACAGACTGTGACTTGTCTTTTTTTTTCACTTAGCAGTGTCAAAGACTAATTGTGATGCAGATTACCTATCACTTTTTGGGGATTATGAGTTATATTTTTTTCTTTCTATGTTCTCATTAGAGTCTTTCGTATTACATTTAATACTACGATACAACTTGAGTTAGTTTTTTGTTTGAGGTGTGAGGTCTACATAGAATTTTATTATTTTCTTGTGAATATCCAGGAACATTTGCTGTAAAAGACTATTTTGTTCTCCATTGGCTTGTTTTTATACTTTGTTATAGAACAAGTAGCTATATTAGTTTGGGTTATTTCTGAGCTCTGTGCTGTTCCATCGATCTGTGTGTCTATCACAAAATTGAACCATATTAACCATTTTAGCTGTGTAGTAAGTCAATCTGGCAGCACGAGTCTGCCAAGTTACTATTCTTCAAACATATTTTTGTTGCTATGATTCTTCTGTCTTACCCTAAGAATTTTAGAATCAGTGTCTATGTGTCTATAAGATCTATCTAGAAGAAATACTGGTGAGAATTTATTTGGGATAGTGTTAAATTTATAGATCATTTTTGGAAGGACTGACATTTAGTTAAGTTCTGTGTTCCAAGCATGAACACAGTATGTCTTTCCATTTTTCTTGGTCTCTCACTTCTTTCACGAGAATTTTGTAGATCTGGCTTTCTTTTACTTACTTCGTTACATTTATGCCTATATTTAGCTTTTTGCGCCATAGTAAAAGGCTTTGTTTTTGACATTTTTGTTTTTAATTGTTCATTGTCATTATATAGAAAACATTTTATATAGTAGCCTTTTATTTTTTGGGGAACCCTCTATATCTGGGAGGTATGTTGGTGGCAATTTAATAGGGATTGCATTAAATCTGTACAGCAATTTTGGGAGTATGGCCATCTTCACGATGTTGGATCTTCCTATCCAGGAGCATGGAATATCTTTCCATTTTCTGAAATCCTCCATAATCTCTTTCCTTAGGGTGTTGTAATTTTCTGTGAAAAGATCTTTGACTTCC
>PVKA01055502.1:0-10293 GCA_004027165.1 Ctenomys sociabilis
TCCCTGGCAAGTGCAAGGGCATGAGTTCAATCCAAGGTTCCACCAAAAAAAAAAAAAAAAAAAAAAAAAAGCCCTCAGTAAAGCTGTCTTTTGTGTCTCCTCAATTCTATATGTTCAACCCTTCCCTATCCACCAGCTAACAAGGATTCGTGTTACCAAGTCAGACTTAATTTTAAACTCCTCCTCAGGCCATGTTCACTAAACTTCCTGATTAGGTTTGGTCTCCTTAGCAGTACCTCATAAAGCACCCTTTTGTTCTCTCTTCCATTACACATCACAATCACATTTTTTTTTTTTTTTTTTTTTGGTGGAATCAGGGATTGAACTCAGGCCCTTGTGCTTGCCAGGGAAGCACTTATTCCACTGAGCCATCTCCCCAGCCCATACTCACAATTTTTGTTCATTAGAAAATGTGAGATTAGAGGTTGGGGAGATAGCTCAGTGAAATAAGCACTTCCCTTGCAAATACAAGGGCCTGCGTTCAATCCCCAGTTCTGCCAAAAACAAACAATTAGAAAATGTGAGATTAGAAGAGATGTGTCTTTCCTATTTGTTTTATTGCTGTTTGTCAACATCTGAAACAGAGTAGGCACCAGTATTTAATGAACAAAAAAATGACTGAGTTAATATCATTGCTCATTCTCTTTTTCTCCCCACTGTATCCTGCTGGACAATCATGTGTGTTTAATACCCAGGGGTGCAGCAGGCACTGCAGGCTATCATTTCTTAAATAGGTCTCATTACTAGTAACAAAGCTAACTACAATAGCCAACTTATAAACATCAATACAGAAAACAAATTTAAAAAATAGGAAGTGAGAAGGTACAGAAGCCAATGCTTCCAGACCTCCAGCTCACTCAAGGCAAATCCACGAATCATCGAGGTGGAAGAAATCAAAAGCCACTCAGCTAACTTTCTGAAAAGGTAGCAAGAGAAGTAATAAAGCAGACAGGACTGGGCAGATAGCTCAGTGTTCTAAATGCCTGCCTGGCAAGTGCAAGGACCTGAGTTTGATCCCTGGTACCACGTGCCACACTGGGTGTGCCATGCTATCCCTGAAAATGGGTATGGTTGTGCATTCCTATGATCCCAGTGCTGGGAGGCTGAGCCAGATTGATCACTATGAGTCTGAACTGCATAACAAGACCCTATATCAAATAAATATATACAAATTTAAGAAGATATAATAAAGCATACAAATGAGCCTCTAGAAAAAAATGAAGTAGTTCCACAGATAACTAAAGAGAAGATGATCGTAATGAAGGACATGGCTAGTAATACAGAGTAGATGCAAATAACAAAAACAGAGGAACTTAAGGAAGTGATAGAGGGGACCATCAACTTGGGACCCCCTTCCTGTCTCTCTCTCAGCAGGAGCTTTCTTTCCCTCAATAAATATATTCTGCTCATAACCTCTGTTTGTTCCTAAAATTCATTCTTCTGTTTTAGAGAACACGAACTCATCCCAAGTACCTTTTAGATTGGGAGATCAGTGTTTGTCCCTGTGTCATTTGGAGGTTTCCCTGTATGATTTGGAAGTCCTCACCAAGATCACTGGATGGAGATAGGGGATCTCACAGTCAAAGTCTCTTACTCCTTTAGAGTGCTTCATTAGGCACCAGAAGACAATTGATCCTTACATGCTGAAAAAAGCCATTTAATCCAGATGGATGCAGAGATTCAAAGCTGTAATGAAAATTCCTGGTGTTTGTTGAGGGCCTTTAAATAGAACCTCTGAAGAATATATCTGACTGCTGGTTCACAAATACGACCTCTTTCAGCCTGAAGAAACTGGAGTGGTCATCGCTCATGGTTCCTTCACAGCAGTTTAGGTTACTTCTTCAGAGGAGGGAATGTTGCAGGCAGCCAGGTTAGATAGAAATATTCTAGGCAGAAAGGGAAGGCCCTCAAAGAGACAAGACAGAGGGCAGGGTGACTTACAACTGGGAACAGACTGACACTCCCTTATTGACCACACCTCAAGACCAAGACAAAAGAAGAAACAGCTACATACTTCCTTAGGGAGGGGCATCAAGGATTGATATTCTTTTTTTTTACAGAACCAGGGATTGAACTGAGGCCCTTGTGCTTGCCATGGAAGCACTTATTCCACTGAGCCATCTCCCCAGCCCCCTCTTTTTTAAGGGATTGATATTCTAAATAGATATCAGTCACCTTGAAGGAGCACAAATGAGTCACTTGTCCAACTCCCAACAGGAAGAGACTCTGTCCTATATTCATGCCCGCTTGCTATGTGACTGACTTCCCTACTTGGTACTGGATTTTTGGTAAAATTCCTGAAATAGTGCTTGTAATATCATCGGTTGACTATAGTTTTGTCCCACCTCCTGTCCACCTAAGTGAGTTCCCATGTTTTCTGCACCACCTTAGACCCATCTCGCTACATGGTTTTCCTGTATAAAAGTCCTTGGAAGAGAGCTTTCCAGGGACCACCCACTTGGGTCCCCCATCCTATCTCTCTCTCAGACAGGAGCTTTCTTTCCCTCAATAAATATATTTTCAAAAAAAAAAAAAAAAAAAAAAGAAGGAAGTGATAGAACCATGAATGTTCAACATAAAAAATAACTGAAATCCATAAATAGATCCAAACAGATATACAGAAGATTAAAAATTTTACTGAGAGTTTCTGCAGCAGAATCAATCAATGTGAGGACAGACTATTAGTTTTTCATCAAGTGAAAGACTTCTGATAAATAGCAAGGGACATGAAAAATCAGTCCAACAAATGCTAGATGATGCAGAGAAGAATAATATAAGATTGATAGGAATCAATGCAAAAAGTCAAAAAATAGCATAAAAGATATAAAAAAAAAACAAAACAAAAACTTGCTCATAGAAGTAATGGTAGAGGTCAGGGAAATGGCTCAATAGAATAAGTGCTTCCCTGGCAAGTGCAAAAGCCTGAGTTCAATCCCCTGTTCCACAAAAATAATAAAATAAAATAAAATAAAAATAAAGAGAAGTAATGGTAGAAAACTTGTCAAGTATGAAAAAAGGAATTTGACATAAAGATAAATGAGGGTCATAAAACTCCAATTATACATGATAAATAATATACCAAGGCATGTAAATGTCAAGATTCCAGATAGTTAATACAAGAAGAGAATAATAAAACCAGTTAGAGAAAAGAAACAAATAAGTTGTAAAAGAAAGTCCATCAGAATCACAGCAGAAATCTCAATTCAAACCTTTAAGTCAAGAACTTAGGAGTGTAGTATTTTAAGCCCTCAAGAGAATAATATTTGACATATATGGATGTACCTCACACAACTACCTCTCAAAATTGTTGAAGAAGCTAGACAGTTTAACAATAAAGAACATCTAAAGAAATTTATGAGCATCAGGCCAGCAGTCCAAAAAGTTCTGAAGAATAATCTAGAAAAATAAAAAGAAGACAACAGTTGCGTGAATCCCAGTAGGATCAATCTATTATGCAAGGCAAATAATTAAACAGAGAGAAAACAAACCAGGCCATGACCACAGCTGTTGGCCTGATTGTTTCTGGCCAGGTTGATGGGGTCATGGAAGGTGGTGTCAAGTTAATGTCCAATGTCCCTATTTGTCACTCAAAAGGAGGAAAATGGTGCTTGATTTCAACAAAGACAAGACTCTGAGCCAGAGACTGTCTTTGCTATCTAAATTCAGACTGAATTTCCTGTCACCTGAGCTCACCACAGTGGCTGAGTGGCTGCTGCCTTTGCAGTTTCTCTGAAGGAGCAGGATGAATATCCACTGCATTCTCATAGTCTGGCCAAGAAGGCACAGGATGAAGGCCTCCTTTCTGATGTTGTTCCTTTCAAGGTTCCAGGAAGGGATACAGTTAGCAAAGATAATGGCATCCGTCCTTCCTTGCTGGAGCACATGGCCAAACTAAAACCTACATTCATCAAGCCCTATGCCACAGTGACAGCCACAAACTCTTCCTTTCTAACTGATGGTACTTCTGTGATGCTGATAATGTCTGAGAACAAAGGTCTGGCCATGGGATATAGGCCAAAGATGTATCTGAGGGATTTTGCATATATGTCTCAGGATGCAAAAGGTTAGCTTTTATTGGTGCCAACATATGCTACTCCAAAAGTTCTGGAAAAAGCAGGATTAAGCATCAGTGATATTGATGCTTTTGAATTTCATGAAGCCTTCTCAGGTCAAAGTTTGCTAATTTTACAGCCATAGATTCTGATTTGTTTGTGCAAAACTACATGGGTAGGAAAACTAAAGTTGGATCACTGTTCCTGGGACACCCATTTGCAGCTATTGGCTGCTGCATTGTCATAACAGCTGCCAACAGGTTATGAAAGGAAGATAGCCAGTATGCCGTGGTGGATGGCCATGTGGCTGGAGATTAGGGCTATGGAATGATAGTGGAAACTTATCCAAAGTGATTGATCCTTGCTATGCCAGCCCCATCCCTGGGGCGCACTAAGATGGCAATTGAGACTGGGTGTGGTGGCATGCATTTGTAATGTCAGCTCTTTGGAGGCTGTAAACAGGAGGATCACTATGAGTCTGATCTCGTAGTGAGACCCTGAACACCCTACAGATGCTTCCCTAAAAAAAATACAAAATATTTCTTTATATGTTCTAGATAGGAGTCCTTTGTCTGGTGTATAGTCTACTATAATTGTTTCCCACTCTGTGGGTTTTCATTTTACTCTGATGGTGATTTCTTTTGACATGTAGAAGCTGTTAAAAAAGATGAGATTCCAATTGTTGATTCTTTGAAGTATTACCTGTAAGTTTGATTTTTGTTCATGAACTCTTTACCTACCCTCATGTTCTTAAGGTTTCTACATGCATTCTCTTCCAGAAAATTTAGTATTTCAGTTTAATTTTTAAAATCTTTGATCCATTTTTATTGTACTTTTATGCAAGGTGGTAAGCATGGGTCTATTTTAAGCATTCGATAGATGAAAAGCCAGTTTTTCCAGCACCATTTGTTGAAGATGCTATCTTTCTTCCAGTGAACATGTTCGGCCCCTTTGTCAAAGATAAGGTAGCTGAGTGTGCTTATAGTTGTGTTTACATCTTTTGATCTGTTTAATTGATCCTCTTGTCTGTTTTGTGCTGATTTTATCACAGTAGCTTTGTAGTATAATTTCAAGTCAGGGATTGTGATGCCTCTTTCCTTTCCTTTGTTATCCAGAATTGCTTTTGCAATTAGGTCTCTTCTGGTTCCAGATGAATTTCTTTATTATTATTATTATTATTTTTGTGGAACTGGGAATTGAACTCAGACCCTTGTGTTTGTCAAGGAAGCCCTTATTTCACTGAGCCATCTCCCCAGCCCAGGTGTTTTCTTGTTTTTTTTTTTTTGCAGAACCAGAGATTGAACTCAGGCCCTTGAACTTGCCAGGCAAGTGCTTATTCAACTGAGCTATCTCCCCAGCCCTAAGATGAATTTTAGAAATTTTTTTTTCTAGGTGTCTGAAGTATACTAATGGTATTTTAATTGGGATTGCATTAAATCTGTATAACAATTTTGGAAGTGTGGCCATTTTTACAATGTTGGTTCTTCTTATCCAGAAGCAAGGAATGACTTTCCATTTTCTGAAATCCTCTTGGATCTCTTTTTTTTTTTTTTCAGAACAATATAATTTTCATTGTATAAATCTTTTACTTCCTTTGTGAGATTGATTCTTAAGTATTTCATTTTTTCATGTGTTATTGTGAAAGGCATGGCTTCCAAAAATTCTCTCTTGGTATATTCATTGTTTGTATACAGAAATGCTATTGATTTTTGAGTGTTGACTTTGTATCCTGTTATGTTACTTAATTTAGTTATTAAATCTTTTTAATACAAGTCTCTTAGTGAAATTTTTGAGGTCTTCTATGTAGAGTACCATGTCATCTTTGAATAATAATTTCACTTCTTCCTTTCTAATCATTATTCCTTTTTTTTTTCTCTTGTCTAATTGCTCTGGCTAATGTTTCCAGAAATATATTGAATAGGAGTGGTGACAGTACACATCCTTGTCATGTTTCTGATTTAAAAGTGAAGGCTTTCAATTTTTCTCTGTTAAGTATGATGTTAGCTGTTGGGCTTGTTGTAAATGGCTTTCATCAGGTTGAGGTAAAGACCATCTATTCAGACTCTCTGTGTGTTTTATATCTGAATAAGTGTAGGACGTTGTCAAAAGGTTTTTCTGCATCTATTAAGATGATCATGTGATGTTTTTCTTTGGATCCCTTGATGTGGTGTATTACATTTATGTCTTTTGCATGCATTAAACAATTTTTGCATTCCTGGGATCAATCCCACTTTATCCTTATGTATAACCTTCTTGATAATTTGCTACATTCTGTTTGATAGTATTTTATTGAGGATTTTTGTATCTATGTTCATTAAGGAGATTGGCCTGTAGTTCTCTCTCTCTCTCTCTCTCTCTCTCTCTCTTTTTTTTTTTTTTTTGGTTGGGTCTTTCTCTGTTTTTGATATTGGAGAAATACTTGTCTCCCTGAGTAAGTTTGGGAGAATTGCTTCCCTTTCAATTTAATTGAAGAATTTGATAAGAGTTAGCATTAAGACCCCCCTATATTTCTTATAGAATTCAGCTATGAATCCGTCAGGACTGGGATTTTTCTTTGTTGACAGGTTTTTCTTACTGCATTTTCAATTTTATGATATTGGGTTATGCAGAATATTTATATCTTCTTGATTTAGCTTTGGTAGTTCATACGCATGTAGTAATCTGTTCATTTATTCCATATTTTCCATTCTATAAGAGTAAAGATTTTGGAAATAGGTATTGTTATTCTCAATTTCTATAGGGTATGTAGTGATTTCACCCTTTTTGTTCCTCACTGCATGGATTTGAATGTTTTCTTTCCTTTTAAAAACTGAGATTCACTATAGGCTTATCAAATTTATTTTTCTTTCAAAGAATCAGCTCTTGGGTTCATTAATTCTTTTCTTTAAATTTTATTTTATTTTACTTTGAAGAGTAAAATCAAAAGCAAAAAGAAATAGCAGAAACAAAGACAGAAGGGCGGTAACACTTAACGACACATATGTTAGATTTTGAAAACAAGAACAGCTAATTCAGCACTCAGGAGGCTGAGGCAGGAGGATTGTTGTGAGTTCAAGACCAGCCTGAGCTACAAAGTGAGCTTAAGGCCAGCCTGAACTGCATAGTAAGACCCTGTCTCAAAAAGACAAAAACAACAACAACAACAACAACAAAAACAACAAAAAACCAAAAACAAACAAACAAACAAGAACAGCTAATTAACAATGGTTGCTGTATTATCCACCCCCATTGTCATATCTTTTGCTCAGATCAGCAGATATAGCCAAGTAAGAATGGGCAAATAATTGAATATTGTTGCTTGCTTGCAAGAAAGCTTGAATTTTTCTTGTCTTTTTTCTTTGTTTTTCTTAAAAAAATTAGTTTGATGAGAGTATAATAATAATTGAAAAACATTCTAAGTGGTACACGTTCAGAAGACCAACATGAGAAATATTCAAACACGGTCTTTGTATTACACATTGCTGATCTTCATGTTGCTTAGATTGCAGATATCAACCCATAGAGTTAGTCAGTCTGAAAACTCTATGCATTAACTGCTATTTTCAAAAAAATGAGCAAAATTATTGGTACAATGATCTCATCCATCATGTATATATACTTGCATGTTTTTCTCCCTTCTTTTTTTCCTATCTTTTCTCATTTCTTTCATCTGTATTGTTTAATCCTAAAATTCAGCTTATGTTTTACTATATCTATTATGCCTTTAAGATTTTATTTCTTCTTTCATTTATACTTGTGGGTCTGATTTATTTCACTTATGGGAATAACCTGTGGCTGCATCCACTTACCTATAAAGGCTTTGAGTCTGTTTTTCTTCATAGCTGAATAATACTCCATTGTAAAGAAGTACCACAAGTTTTTTATCTATTCCTCAAGTGATGAGCCTTTTGGTTGTTCCCAAGAATTGGCTATGGCAAATTGTGCTGCAGTAACTATGAATTCACACATATCTCTATGATACAACATTTTCAGTTCATTTGGGAAAATACCCAGAAGGGGAATAGCTGGATTGAACGGGATTTCTAGTCTTAGTTTTTTGAAGAGTCTCCATACTGATTTCCACAGTGGTTGTACCACTCTACAGTCTCACCAGCAGTGGGGAAATGGGCCATTTTTGGAACAGCCTCTCCATCATTTTTTATTACTTGATTTCTTTACGATAATCTTTCTTGCCTGAAATGGTATCTTAATATTGTTTTAATTTGTATTTCTTGAATGGCCAGTTCTGTGGAACATTTTTTCATGTATTTATTTGCCATTTATATTTCTTCCTCTGGGAAGTGTGTATTCATCTCAGATGTCCATTTTTAGACAGAGTCTTTAAATTTTGGAGGCCTAATTTGTTTTTAGTTCTTTTATATATTTTAGACAGAAGACCTTTCTTTGAGTGATTATTGGTGAAGATTTTTTCCCCCATTTTGTGGGTTGTCTTTCACTGTGTTGGTGATTTATTTTGAGATGCAGAAACTTCTCAATGAGATGCTGTCCCAGTTGTTAATTGTTAGAAGTATTGTACAGTTTGATTTTTGTTCTTAAGTTGCTTGCCTGCCCCTATATCTTCAAGATTAAAAAAAAAAAAAAAAAGATTTCTACTTACTTTTTCTTCCAGGAGATTTAGCGTTTCTGTTTTAATGTTTAGATCTTTATTTTTTATTTTTATTTTTATTTATTTAGTTTTTTTTTGAGACAGGGTCTCACTATGCAGTTCAGGCTGGCCTTAAGCTCACTTTGTAGCTCAGTCTGGTCTTGAACTCACAACAATCTTCCTGCCTCAGCCTCCTCAGTGCTAGAATTACAGGCATGTGCCACCATGCCCAGCTCAGATCTTTAATCCATTTTGACTTTAGCTTAGTACAGGTGATAGACCTGGGTCAAGTTTTAGTTTTCAACATATGAAAAGTCAGTTTCTCCAGCACCAATTTATGAAAAAGGCTATCTTTCTTCCATTGAACATGTTTGGCCCTTTTGTAAAAGATAAAATGACTGAGTATGTTTGTAGTTTTAACTGCATATTTTAATCTGTTCCATTGATCCTTGGCCTGTTTTTATGCCAGAAACATGCTGATTTTATCATAGTAGCTTTGTAGTATAATTTCAGGTCAGGGAACGTAATGCCTCCTGACTTACCTTTTTGCCTAGGATTGCCTTTTCTATTCTCGGTATTTTCTGGTTCCAATGAATTTTAGGAATGCTTTCTTTCTGGCTTTGTGAGGTATGTTGATGATATTTTGATAGGGATAGCATTAAATCCATATAACAGTTTTGAGGGTATGACAGTTTTCACAATGCTTGTACTTCCTATCTAGGAGCAAGGAATATCTTTCCAGTTTGTAAAATCCTCTTCAATCTCCTTTTCAGAGTATTGTAATTTTCACTGTAGAGAACTTTAACATCCTTTGTGAAATTAATTCCTAGGTATTTCATTTTTGAAAATGTATTATGAAGGGTATTGTTTCTCTAATTTCTCTCTCAGTGAGTTTGTTATCTGCGTAGAGGAATGCTATTGATTTTTTGGTGTTTACTGCTGTGCTACTGAATTTGTTATTAATTCTAGGAGCTTCTTGGAGGAGTTTTTTTGGATCTTCCAAGCAAAGTATTATTTCATCTGCCAATAATGATAGTTTAACTTCTTCTTTAACTATTCTTAGTCATTTTATTTTTCTCTCTTGTCTAATGGCTCTAATGATTTCAGAACTATATTGAAAAAGAATTTTAATAGACAATGGCCTTATTTTGTACCTGATTTGAGAATAAAAGCTTTGAGGTGTTCCCCATTTAGAATTATGTTGGCTGTTGTATCATAGATGGCTTTTATCAGTTGAAGTAGAGGCCATCTATTCCAATTTTCTGCAGGACTTTGATCATGAATGAATGTTGGACTTGTCAAAAGCCTTTTCTGCATTTATTGACATGATCATGTGGTTTTTGGTTTTGGCTCTAGTGTATTACATTTATAGATTTCTTGTATCCCTGGGATGAATCCTCCCTGGTAGTGGTGTATAATCTTGTTGATGATTTGCTGTATTCTATTTGTTAGTATTTTTTTTTTGAGTATTTTTGAATCTGTATTAATGAGGGAAATAGGCATGTAATTTCCTTTCTTGACTGAATGTTTTTCTGGCTTTGATATCAGTATATTTGCCTCCAGGAATGATTTTGGGAATATTGCTTCCTTTTTAATTTCATTGAAGAGTTTGGGATTAAATCTCTAAATTTCTTGTAGAATTCAGCTGTGAATCCA